>JAQZBX010046648.1:0-20708 GCA_029593785.1 Cabassous unicinctus | reverse complement strand
TTAATCCCTCATTGCCAGGTAGGCTCATCCCCGGGAGTCATGTCCCATGCTGGGGAGAAGGTAATGCATTCACATGCTGAGTTTGACTTAGAGAAAGGCCACATTTGAGCAACAAGGAGGCTCTCAAGTGGCAACCCTTAGGCACCCCATAACAGTAGGCTAATTTTCAATTACTAGAGCAAAGACTCGTAAGGCTAGTCATCAATAACAACAACCCATCAGTGGGCCCTCTTCCTTTACCAGACATTGCCCCTGCACTCAGGGGACTGTTGCTGCTTCTTTGGATAATATGGCAGAGCTCTTCAGGCTGGGAATTCTGTATTCCCTCATTTATTGAATGATTGTCTACCCACTGTGACCATGCCCCACCCCTTGATCATTTGAACAATTTTATATATCTTTCATGAATATTTAGGTGAACTGACATAGAGATTTTTGTAAAAGGGTTGTATAGGAGAATGGATTGACCTAAGCATATTATAGGAAAGAGAAGAAAGATGTGCTCTCAACCATAGTCTGGCCTTAACATAGGACCAGTGGAACTCTGGAAAACATATTCCAGTCAGAGTGCATCAACATCTATCAAGGGGTCTAGCATTTTTCATTCCTCTGCCAATCAATCATTTGAAACAGTTGGTCCCTGAGGCAGTGGGAATATCCACCAGGTGAGACAGGTCTCATTTTATCTGGTACAAATATCCAGAGAAGGATGGTGGTTGTGCTGTTAACAGCCCACACTTAAATCAGCTGGGACATGGGGGCAGTAATCTAGTGGATAATATTACTGCTGGACAAAACATTGTCCACCATATGTGAATCCTCACTAGCACTAACACTTCTCAGGTTTCCTTACTTTTACACCTAAATCACTGGTATAACCTTACTGTTCTCTCACTTCAAGTCTTTTACCCACACTATACCTAAAGTATCATTCTAAAATTCACTATTCACTGCATCACTTAATGGTTTTAATGACTTTTCTATATTTTTCACATTGTCCTTAACATCAAGCCTTAACATGGCTATAAGTCTCTTCTTGATGTTCCCAATTCTTGTCTTTCCAGGTTCATATCTTGCTTTTTGTCATTTTACCCTCTCAGTGCTCAGTACAGTGGCTTGCACATAATATGGATTCAATAAATAATTTGCTGTATATTTTCTCTTCCAGTGACACTTTCACCCAATCTCATGCCTATTCACCCTGTGGACTACTTTTCATCCTTGAGGCCCCAAGCTTTATGTATTTTATCTAGATGCTCTTTCCTTACCCTTTCCTGACTTTGCTGCTCATCCCTCCCATGTGCTTTCATAGAATCCCATGCTATTGTAATTTCTGCTTTCTGGGAGTCTCCCAAAGAATCATATTCTCTGAAGCTCTGCAGTATAGCAGGACCTAGGCCTCTTTTTTTCCACCACCATATACCAGCAATATCACAGTACCTGATAACCTGCATGGACTCAAATATGTTTGTGGCTTAATGAGGGAAGGAAGAAGAATTAGGAATTATTCACCTTAAAATTGGTTTATGTAGAGTCACACATTTTATCAAAACATTTAATTATGAAATATTACCAAAAATTAAACTAACAGTGAAATATAATGTAAATCGCCCACTTCTACAAGACAATGAAACCTTGCTTAAAGCAGAGTGTATACAAAGTTATACTGTTTACTCATATGTTTCACTTTCTTCATCATTCTTGAGTTTAGGCAATAGTAGATAAAAACTTGTTCCCCCATAATATCTAGATAAAACCTTGTTCCTCCATGATATCTAGGTAAAATTTTCCTTAGAATCTGGATCATATAAAATTAGGAAATAATTCCCAAGTCTTCTATACTAAATTTTTTCTGTGCTAGAGAAGTTGTGGGTTTACAGAACAATCAGACATAAAACACAGGTTTCCCATATAACACCTTATCATTAACACCTTGTATTGGTGTGGAACATTTTTTTACAATTGAAGATAGCACATTTTTATAATTGTACTATTAACTACAGTTCATAGTTTAATTTAGGGTTCACTGTGTAGTGTAGTTCCATCGATTCAAGAAAAAAAAAATATATATATATATATATATAATATTACTTTATATATAATCAAAACTTTCCCCTTTTAATCACCTTCAGATATACATTTCAGTGCTGTTAATTATGTTCACAATGTTTTGCTACCATCACCACCATCCATAACCAAAACAGGTCGTCCATTATTCTAAAAAATACAGAGAACGTCACAGATTTGTAAGTCATTTATATGCAGGAGCCATGCTAATCTTCTTTGTATTCCAATTTTAGTGCAAGTTCTTTGAAAGTGAACACCTTCCATAATATTTTTATGCTGTATATTTTATCCAATTTATTCATGTAAATTGTGCTTGTGTACATTCATTCAGGACTTATTGTGTACCACCCATCGTGCTACCTTGAAAAAAATAATTGCATCTCACTGTCAAGTACTGCACTGAGTATAACTGCATATTTAACAAACAGAAGATTTTGCCTAACATTCAAGTATTACTTTATTTTAGCCATTTTTCGATATTTTGGATATAAACATAAGATGGGTTTGGTTGTTGGAAGCATAGAATCATCTCATTATGTCTCACTCAGAGACTAAATAGCAATTATTTTTAAAGCTCTGAATTACTGTTAGTTCTAATGATGTTGCAGTCAATTAATGACCATGAATTTGATATAAATAAATAAGTAGTTATTAATGAAATATTATAAGATTTTTTATCCCAAGATAATGAAATAATATATACAATGTGTCCAACAGAGCCTCTGGCTCAGTAAAGTGTTGTTATTATAATTATTTGAACTTTCTGTCTTAATTGTCTGGTAGTGTCTGAAAACAGTTAGAAGCATGGTGGTGAAACCAGCCAGAAAATGTATGTTTTGTATGTTCCCTTTTTTGTCAGTTTTCTTACTTGTAAACTGGGAATAATAATAATGCTTAACTCCTTGGATTATTACAGATATTTTTGTCATTAACAATGTATTTTATTAATTCTTTTAACTTTATTAGAGAAAAAGTCTAAGCATTCATATACATGGATGAAACCAATAAAGCTAAGCTCCAACTAGCAGAATTTTCCAAATAAATTGTCCTCACTTAGGTTTTCTTCCATTCTTTGCACTCATTTCTCCTTCTTTTGATGCATTGTAATGATTAGATTTTCCTTCTTCCACAAGTATTTCCTGTTAAGCTCATCCCAAACATTCTTTTACGCTTTCCTCAGTTGAAATGTTGTTGGACTCTAGAGGTATTTAAATATCATCTGGACTAGTTTTCATATTGCACAGTTTCATCATAGCATTTTTCATCTGGCCATTTCTTAAGGTATAAAGGATTGAACATGGGAGTTATGAGGGTATAAATTACAGCAACTGCTTTATCAATGGCTAAAGTAGTTGCAGATCTCATATACACAAATATGCAAGGCACAAAGAATAAGACGACCAATGTGACATGGGAGACACAGGTGAACAGGGCTTTATGCCTCCCCTCTAAGCTGTGGTTTCTTAGTGAGCGCAGAATGACCACATAGGAGACCAGTAAGAGGAGGAAGTTTAACAGTCAAAGGACACCACTGTTAGCAGCTACTAAAAACCCTACTGTGTGTGTGTTGGTGCAGACAAAAGTGAGCAAAGGGTTCAGATCACACATGAAGTGATCTATGATGTTAGGGCCACAGAAGAGTAATCAGAACGTGAAAAAGATCTGTATGTTTATGTGAAGTGAACCTCCAATCCATGACTCTCCCACTAACAGACCACACACCCACCGGTTCATGATGGTTGTATAGTGCAAGGGCTAATAAATGACCACATAGCAGTCATAGGCCATCACAGTAAGCAGGATGACTTCAGAACCCCCAAAGAAATGTTCCCCAAAGGACTTGGGCCATATATCCATTGAATAGTATGATCTTCATTTCATCGAGTAAATCTATGATCCGTTTTGGAGTATTGACAGAGAAATAATAGGTGTCCATAAAAGAGAAATTGGCCAGGAAATAGTACATGGGGCAACCTATCAGTAGACTGGCAATGATGGTGGCCACAATGAGCACATTTCCTATCACTGTGATGATGTAGATGGCAAAACCCACTGCAAATATGATTTTCTGCATTTTTGGATTTTGTGTAAGCCCCAGTAGAACAAATTCTGTCACATTGTTTTTATTCTCCATGAATTTCATATGACCTTATTTACATTTCCTGAAAAGAAAAATTATTATGAATACATCTTTGAATTTTTTAAACTTCCCCATTATGAAAAATAATGACAGATGTATTAGTCAACCAAAGGGATGCTGATGCAAAATACCAGAAATTGGTTGGTTTTTATAAAGGGTATTTATTTGTGGTAGAATCTTACAGTTACCAGGCCATAAAGCATACATTTCTTCCCTCAGCAAAGTCCATTGTCACATGTTGGGACAAGATTACTGCCAATGTCTGCCACCAGTTCAGGTTTCTTGGGTTCCTCTCTTCCCAGGGCTTGCACCTCTCTGGGCTAAGGCTTGCTTCTCTCCACAAGGCCAGCTGTAGAGTATAAGGAAAATGGCTCATCTCCTCCTGGGGCCTTCTCTCCTTCCTCATGACCAAGCTCCTCTGTGTACTTGCTTCCCTGGGCTCCAGCATTAAAACTCAGCTTCAGAACTCCAACTCAAAAACTCCAACTAACTCCTCTGCTCTGCCATGTAGTTTTATCTCTGAGTCCCCGTCCAGCAAGGGGTGGGGATTCAGCATCCTACTGATGTGGCCAATGAAAGCCCTAATCATAACTTAATCACATCCAGTTTACAAGTGTAATCCATTTCTATTTTTGGAATTCCTAACTACATCAAATTGCCACAGCAGATTTCCATAGATTTGTCAGTTCTTATGTGTGTGTGTGTGTGTGTGTTTGAGGTTAAAGAAACAGATTATTAATTCTTAGAGCTTACTAAAACTATTTCCCAGGTCAAATTATGTTAAAATTACAGGTAAGAAGAAATTTTGTAGTCATGTATGGCAGAAGATTATCTGTGCTCCTTGATGCCTAACTTAAAACTAATGCTTATTAAAAATATTTTCAGGTAACCCAGGAAAGGTAGATAAAAGATGGAAGTCTATGGCTGTAAAACTAAGGAATTTGCTCTTTGTTCTGTAGAAAATGGAGAAAGATGGAAGATACTGAAGATAGGAATTGAAGGATTTAGAGGAATCTGGCAAAAGAGTAATATTGGGTTATTGGGATATAGTGAAGATCTTTGTGTGTCTTGGAGGAAAAACGGCCTATGATTCAGAAAGGAGGTGGATATCAGAGACAGAGAAACAAGTTAGGAAACGATTTATAATAGTTGACATAAGAAATAACAGGATATTGGTGATGGTAATGAAAGAAAGAATTTAAAAAGCTACTGTAAAGAATTCATGAAGTTTTTAGTCTGAATAGAAATAACTTTATAATAGCTAATAATATATGTCTTTCAATGATTCTTTGCTATGTATACAACATGTAGGTAAGAGCTTTGTACATGTGATCTCATTTACTCCTTCTAATAACCCTTGTGGTTGGAGCAGCTCACCCATTTTGTACATGAGGTAAGAGTAAAGAGTCTCAGACACTAAGGGTAATCATTACAATAGCAGTGATAATATTACCTAATACTTACTGAGTACTTTATGTTCTAAGATTTTTGCAGACATTGGCTCATTTAATAGTACAAATCTTTGAGATGGGCACTTTTATTATTTTTCTGCTTCTTTTACACACCAGCAATTGTAAGCACAGAGATGTTCAGTATCAATCTCAAAATCAGGCAGCAAACAAGAGGCAGAGTTAAAGTTGGTTTTAGATTATTTTGATTTTTTTCTCCAATTTATTCAACCAATATTCTATATTGTTATAACAAACAATACTGAAATAGTAACCTTCTTTATATATTACCATAATGATTATTATTTTGATATTCATCAGAGGACTTTCATCAGTGTGTATGTGCATATATATATATATATATAGAGAGAGAGAGCGGGCATGTGTGTGTAAATATGCTTCTTGCATGTCTTAAATATTTACAACAATGTGGTACAGCTTTCATGAAAGGCCTTTTAATCTTGGCCACTCCCTAAGTCTCTAATCTCCCCTCCCCTATCTCTCTCTCTCTTATCCCTCCTAGAGACTTCTGCAAAATCCTGAAAATGACTATCACAGTGGTTAAGTGTATTGGTTTTAGAATCAGAAAGAACAGCTAAAATCCTGGTTCTTCCACTTAAAGTTCTTTTATATGGGGTACATTCCTTGGTATCTTACATCCTGTACATCAGAATAATAACATCCACCTCACAGATTGTTCTGTGAATTGAGAGAGCAGATGTGAACATATCCAGCACATGGCTGGAGAAACACATAGGCTTTCACATATTCCATTTTATGACTTTGTAACCACCTAGAGATCAGAAGAACTGACACTTAGAGAAATAACACAGAGGTACATTTAACCAAATCATAAGATCAAAGACCATCATTCCTAAATTTATCTTAAAAGAATTACAGTGACTCTTATTATCCAAATCATAATAGCAGTCTACCCATGAAGGATTCTTCATATTCATGCTTGTATTAAATTTATTAGCTGCTTTTTAAGTCACTCCCTGTTCATATTTCTGTATGTTGTGTGTATTTAAATGTTGTTTTAATCCTTATGATTAGTGTTGATTATTAAGGAGATTTTCTCAAGATTAAAGAATGGTGGCAGAAACACATCTCAGTTACAGTCCTGGAAATTGCTTAAACTTTATGAGCCACAATTTTTTTAATTGTTAATTGAGGATAATGACATTTAATATCACTTGATGGATTGGAATGGGGAAGACATATGATATTTGAAATGCCTTGAAATTATGATTTGTAATATGGAAAGCAATAATCTTTTATAAAAAACTAAGTGCTATAGAAAAAATTACCTTTGTAGCATTTATAGATCATTTTCATGATGTTTTGGGGTATTCACAAACAATGACATCTTCAAACTGACCTTCTCTTGGAATAAGTAACTTTCAATATGAAGATGTCACACACTTGGTAAGATACTATTCAGTTAACTAAATCAGCAATTAAGAAAGTTCGTAAGAGTCTAAATATTTCCTCTTAGATTAAATCCTGAAAAACCTTTTCCCAAAAAAATCTGTGATTTTATTTTAGAATAGACTCACTTGAAACACTATGGAGAATTAGTCACCTATATATGGATGGCTCTGTTCCTGCAGGAAAAGAGGCAGAAAGTGTGGAGGAAACACATGTAAATATGTTGCTCTGCCCATGATCTTGCTCTAGAGATGTGAACAGCAGAAAATCATTTTCACATTGCACAGCATAGATATTTAAATGTTTTCATTAAAGTTCAAAGACTTGTTCTTGTAACTGCTGCTTGCTCTCTCAGGAATTAATTATCTCCTTTGATGGATAGACCATGTCTTAGAAACAGGTATTTTGAAGAGCCATATTTGAGAAACCCTTATTCATTAGTGGGAATTGTAATCCCTGCGCTTGAAAACTTAACCAAATTAGAGTGCTCATTCTCTGTCTGAACCTCTGTTGTTGAAAAGGCTGAATGGCATGTGAATAGCAGGGCAATATCATTCCAGTGTGTGTATCTCTGATGCAGTTTCCCTGTTGACTCAAGTCACAGAGAGAGCATCTCTTTCTTATGAGTCTCACAACTTTTCTGGAAGTCTGTTATTGATTACTTGAAAGCTAGAGTAGTGAAGGCATAAAAATAATGGTAGTTGTTTTAAAGTACTTGTTTCCCAATATTTTTCACATTTTACCAGAGGGATTTGGGAGTAGCTAGAAACACCAGAATGCTTCAGATTCATTAGCTCCAATGTCCATGGCTCTGGTTATGGAATACTAGGCAGCATTAAAAATGTAGAGAGGTAACAATACCACAATAGATTTCCAGTTATTTAAATCCTTGTCATTTGGTATATTAGTTTTTATAAATTTTCTTTCTCATCAAAATAGAGGGTATGTCATAGTAAATTATTCTGAATTTTTTTCATCTTCTTATTGGTTACTTCTATAACTTTATTTATGAAGTATCTTTTCACGTAACTTACACATTTAAAAATAGGGAATCTGGATTCCTTTTTAATGAGTTGTTCGTGTACTTTTTCTTTTTCTTATAGTTCATGCTTATTGTACCATGTGAGAGTTTGAAGGTTTTTGTGGACCCCATAAGATCATGTTCTTGGAGTTGGTCCAATCCTTTGGATGTGAGGCCTGTAGATTAGTTTATTTCACTGAGGGGTGGGTCTTGGAGCTCTTGCTGGAGTCCTTTTTAAAGGAGGAGTAAAAACCTCACAGAGACACAAGAACAAAAGCCAGAGAGAAGCCAGATGAGATGAGCAGGGCCACCATTATGCACTGCCATGTGTCTGATGACCCAGAGCTACAACTTTGTCAGCAACATCTCTTGATGATGCCTTGATTTGATCCCTTACACAGGTCAAAACTGTAAATTTTTAACCTAATAAATTCCCATTAAAAAAGACAACACATTTCTGGTATATTGCATTGGCAGCCATTAGAAACAAAAACATATCATATAACAAATATTAGTCTACTTCAGTGGCATAAACATTGTTTCTAGAATTTTTATAGGTTTAGCTTTAACACAAAGGCATCCACTTTGAGTTATTTAGTATGTTCTGAGATAATGTTTATGGTTCATATTTTTCATATGGATAGTCATTTGGTTAATTTGAAATTTGCAAAATTTATTGTAAAGTTTATTCTTTCCCTATTGAATTACTTTGACATTTTGCAAAAAATATTTTTGCATTTGAGTCTGTGTATGGACTGTCTATTCTGTTCTACTGATGTCTATATTAATCCTTATGCCAATGCCACACAGTCTTTATTATTATAGCTTTATAGGAAGTCTTGAAATTAGGTACTGTGATCACTCTGTGTTCTTTAATTACAGACCGATTTGCTACTCTAGGTTCTTTTAAATTTCTGTATAAATTTCAGAGTATGCTTCTGTGCTTCTTCAATAATTCTGATAGTTTTTAAGTGGATTTGCATTGTATCTATAAAATTGAAAGGGAAAAATTAATGAGTCTTCTAGTTCATCAACATGGTATATTTCTCCATTTAGGTATATATTAGTTTTCATATACAATAATTGAGTAAATTTTTAAAATATTATCCCTAGTATTTCATGTTTTCTATCAGTTCTGTACATAGCATTTTGCCTTAAATTTCATTTTTAATTTTTTTTTGCTTGTAGTAATACTATTAATTTTACTACATTGGCTTTGTATCCTGGGACCTTGTTACATTCACTCCAAGGTTTTCTTACTGTTTTGTATAAGGATGAATATATAGATCAGTGAAACAGAACATTTTCTCACAACACAATCATGCTATCTGAAAACAAAATATATTTTACAATTTTGTATCTTCCTTTCCAAATTCTACATATTTAGTTCTTTTCTTGGCCTTCTTGGAATGGCCAGAACCTCTGATACAATGCTGAATAGAAACATTGAGGGTGTACATACTGATCTTGTTATCAGTCTCAGGGGGAAAGTATTCACCATTAAGTATGATGTTAGTTGTAAGTTTTAAATAGATGCACTTCATCAGGTTGAGCAAGTCCTTTTCTAGTCCTCATTTGCTAATTTTTTAAATAAATCTTATATCTGGGCTGAATTTTATAATAAAGATTCTAAGTATCTAATAAAATGATCATGTGCTTCTTCTCCTATATTCTGTTAATTTAGGGAATTGCATTGAAGGATAAATCAAGCTTTCATTCCTTGGATAAATTCCAAATGGTCACAGTGGATTATTACTTTTTGAAAATTTGTTGCTGATTTGATATCTTAATATTTTGTTAAATATCTTATTATTATGTTCATAAGGTACATTGGTCTGTCATTTTTTAATGTGATTTGGTATTTATGCAGTGCTGACATCATGTAATGAGTTACGAAATGCCTCTATTTTCAGAAATTGTATGTGGAGCATTGGTAACATCTTTTTTCTTTACTAATTTTACTTTTGTTACTTGAGATTTGGATTCCATATCTTAAAATCCATTGCCAAATGCAATGTCTTGAAGATTTCCCCCTGTGTTTTCTTCAAGGAGTTTTATAGTTTTTCTCTTATATTATGCTTTTAGTACATTTTGAGTTAATTTTTGGATATGGTACTAGACAGTTTTCTTGAATATCTGGTTGTCTTAGAAAAATAAGTTAAGCCTACTATTTATTACCAGTCAAATAGTCTTGGCACTCAGGTAAATATACTTGACCAACATCGATGGATTTATTACTGGAATCTTAATTTTATTGCATCCTCTTATGTATTTATGCTTATACTTATTTGCCAGTACCAAATTGTTGAAACTTTGTAGTAAGTTTTAATATCAGAAGTTTTGTGTCCTCCAACATTGTCTTCTTTTTGAGATGATTCTAGCTCTTCAAGATAAAAAGCAATTCCTTGAAAATTTAGGATCTGCTTTTCCATTTCATCAAAAATGGCAGGTGGAATTTTGACATGGACAGTGTAGAATTTAGATCAGTATGGTCATCTTAATTATATACTCTAAAATCCGTTAACACAGGATACATTATCATTCTTAGGTCTTCTTTAATTTTTGCAAGCAACTTTTTTGTAGTTTTCAGTGTAAAAGTGTTGTCCTTCCATGGCTAAATTTATTCCTAAGAATTTTATTCTTCCTGATGCTGTTGTAAATGGCATCTTTTTATTAATTTCATTTTCAGATTTTTCATTGCTAGCGTATAGAAATACAGCTAATATCTGTATGTTGATCTTATATCCTAGTATATTGCTGAAGTTTCTAATTATCATTTTCATATACTTTTTTATTTTTTAAAAATAATTAGATTACATAAATGTTACATGAAAAATATAGGGAATTCCCATATGCCCCAGTCCCTATCACTCCCACATTTCCCCACATTAGAAACATTCTTTGTTAGTATGGTACATTTGTTACAATTGGTGAACACATTTTGGAGCATTGCCACTAAGCATGGATTATAGTTTACATTGCAATTTACACTTTATCCTACTCAATTTTGTAAGTTATGACAAGATGAATAATGGCCTGTATCTGTCATTGCAATTTCATTCAGGATAATTCCCAATTCCCCAAAATTACCCCATATTACACCTATTTTTCCCTCTCCCTCCCCTCAGAACCTACAGTGGCCATTGTCTCCACATCAATGGTAAAAGTTTTTGCATTGCTAGAATCACAATCAAGTCTATAGTATAATAACAGTAAGCCTAAACTAGTCCATTGTGCATTCCCCAATTCTAATCTGGGATGGTGATGCACGCTTCCCTCCCTAATTGAGAGGGGTTCTAGATTCCATGGGACTGAAGGATGGGTCTATCTTGCTTGCAGTTGCAGTCTCTCTCTTGTCCTTAAGATGGCCTTTGTCCATCATCATCTCCTTGTTATTAGTCCTGGGTGAGTCCAATGAATTGGAGAGTGGGTTTTGCAACTCTTCTGAGATTCAGGGCCCAAATGGCACATGGACAGACCAAAGATTTAAGTCTCTTGGATATACACCTATTAACTCTAGTACTAACTATACTTCAAATAGAAGGGGTAGAATAGCCATGTGTAGGGAAAACACAACAGATTCCAACTCTGTCACACTGGGGAGCATAATAACAAAGTAAGGCCCAATGGCAGGGCACCAAACTCCTGAGCTGTCTGCAATGCCTATGGTGTCTGGATATCTACAGAGCCCTCTGGAGTCCCACTATTTGAGGCAATATTTACTTTGGCAGTCAATGAGATCCTGCTGAGATTGCATAAGTGTAACCTCTGGAAGGACCTCCTGACACATTTTGAAGTCTGTTAGCCATATAAACTCATTTGTCTTTACCTGTTCCCCCTTTTGGTCAAGGTCTTTTTCCAGTTGCATTGCTAGTTGATACTTGGTGGTAATCCCTTGGTGCCAGGATGACTCATCCCCAGGAGTCATATCCCACACTGTGGGGAAGGTAATGCATTTATGTGCTGAGTTTGGCTTAGAGAGAGGCCACATTTGAGCAACAAGGAGGCTGTAAGGAGGTAATTCTTAGGTATCCTATAATACTAAGCTAAGTTTCACTTTCAAAAGTAAAGGTTAATAAGTACAGTCATCAATATCAAGGGCCAGTAAATGGGCCATCCTCCTTCACTCGTCACTGCCCTTGTGCTCAGGGTATTCTTGCTGTCCCATTAGAGAATGTAGCAGAGCTCCCCAGTATTGGAAATAAATATTCTTAGGGTTATTGTGTGAATCTCCTTGCACAGTGGCAGTGTCCCATGAACATTTGAACACCTTTGTATATTGTGTTGTTTCCAACTTTTGGCATTAGTATAAAATGCCAATATGAACATTGATGTGCATATAAATGTGATGCTTGTCTTTTTATTTTCGAGGTGTAGCATTTTTAAAAAAAACTGGATATTAAGCTCCTATCAGATACTTGGTTACCAAATATTTTCTACCATTGAGTAGTCTGCCTATTCACTTTTTTTTTTTACCAGAATGCTTAAATTCTTACAAAAATTTTAATACAGAGTAGCATTTGTTTTGAAAATGTTCACTTAATTTTTAATAAATACTTTTGGCTAAATGTATTCATCAGCAAACATTCACCTCAAAAGGAAAAACAGCACATCAATATTTAGTATTAAAGCAAAGTAAAATATTGTGATAGAACTAAGTTATTGAAAAAAAAAAAGTAATACCAAGACACATTTTCTAAATCCTAGAAAAATAAATAGATGAAAGTGAGGTCAGCACAATCATAAAAAAGACCAGATAATGTAAATTGCCTGTAAATATAAGAAAGAACACAATGCATGTACAAGATGAGTGATTAATTAAAAAGGTATAAAATTTATAAAATGCTTATCAAAGACATAGCTATAGGCAAGCAAAGGAAAGAAGAATTGCAATAATATAGATTCTAGACAACATAGAGTTCAGAGAAAAAATAAAATAACAGTTAATAAGGTAATTTATATGGATATTATATATGTCAAAATTTTTATATGAATTCATGATATAGAGGAAGTAATTCACACTTTAAGTATTTGAATAAATTAATAAACACTGATGAACTCGTTAGAATTCATTAAAATTTTAAACTTAAAATAAAGGTTGAAATTTTTTAATCTCTCAGAAATCATTTTAGAAAATTAAGAAAAATAATTCTACTTAAAAATTAATATAAATTAAAAGACTATAAATCTCTCCCACACAGTTCTGCATGTTATATGATGAAATAAAATGGTTGGTATCTGTCATTATAATGTCATTCATATGTCTTATAGGTATGCCCCAAGTGAACCTCTTCCCATACATCCCCATCACTGACACCCCACACCAATGAACCTCGCCTGCGAGAGCTCTAACTCTTCTGTGATCCAAAACGTCTTCCAAAATGAAGCCAACAGAATAACCAACTACAATTAATAAGAAAATGAATAATAATGGTGGTTTTTAAAGTAACAAATAAAGTACAGAAAATAAAAATAAATTCAAAATAATAAAAAGTATAAAATTAAAAAAATTGACATTATCTTTCTTCACTGAAAGATAGGTTGTCTTGAATGTATAGTGACATTTTCTCCCATATATTCCCCCAAGGACTTACTTTTTTCATTTTGTCTTCAGAGAAGCTTTAGGTTACAGAAAAGTCATGTGCAGAATATAGGGGATTCCCATATACCCAACATCCTCACTATTTCCACATTTCCCCTTTTAATCACATTTTACATATAGATGGTACATTTGTTAAAATTGATGTACAATTATTGAAACATTGCTACATGATTAACATTTTGGTTTACATTTTGGATGATACACTTTTATAAATTTTGATGAAATTTAACATGGCTTGTATCCATCATTGCAAGATCATGTAGAACAATTTCATCATCCCAAAAATGCCCATGTTCCATCTATTCTATTCCTCCCTCTGCCTCCCCTCAGGACCCAGGGTATCCACCAAGCTTCACTCCTTGAAGAACAAGATTCATAGTTACTTGCAACAACATTGACGGTTTGACATAATGGTGTGCCTCGAGAGACTCCTGCCCCTTTAGTTGAGAACATAGCAGGACTACCCTGGAATGGAGTCCAACTTCCCACTCATTGTGTGAGTCTCCACCCACTGATACAACACAATATGACAAGATGAACACACACACATTCTCTATAAGCCTGCAACTTCTTCCTAATGTTCCCCACATTCAACACCATAATAAGCCTCCCCTGCCATATTTGCCAAAGGAACATTCCCAACATTGTAGATTCAACCACATACCTACAAATCCTCAAAGTTCAACTGCTTTCTTCCTGAACCCGACCCCTCAGTTTAATGGATAGTCCAGTCCACCCTCCCAACCCTACTGCCCTCACAAACCAGCATCACCCAATCGAAAATTATCACTGCACCACTGTCATGTCAATCCACTGCAAAATTACATCCTTTCACCTTATCATAGATTTTGCCCATATTGGCATTGGGTCACAACTGTCTTCTCCTTTTCTGTCTCCTGTAAAACCCATCTTCCAGACTCTAGTTCTGTGAATTTGCTCAGTTTGCTTAATTCATAAGAGTGAAGTCATGTAATATTTGCCCTTCAGTGCCTGGTTTACTTCACTCAATATAAGGTCTTCAAGATTCATCCATATTATCCCATCTGTTAACACGACATTTTTCTTACAACTCAGTAATATCCCACTGTATGTGTATACCAGGACTTGTTTACACATTCATCTGTGTTTTTTTTTTCAATAAATTTTAAAAAAAAATTTAAAAAAGATACTTACATAAATGTTACACAAAAGTTATAGGGATTCCCATATGCCCCACCTCCCACACTTCCCACAACCTCCCACATAAACATCCTTCATTAGTGTGGCACATCACCTGCAATGGATATACACATCCTGGGGCTTTGCCTTTAAGAATGGACCATAGTTCATATTGTAGACCACACTCTCTCCCACACAGTTCTGCATGTTATATGATAACATAAAATGGCCTGGATTTGTCATTATAATGTCATCCAGGATAATTTCCAAGTCCAAAAAAAGTCCCTGTATTACAACTGCTTTTCCCTCTCCCTGCCCCCAGAGCATCCAGTGGCCACTGGCTCCACATTAATGTTGTAATTTCTTCTATTTCTTGATTCACAATATATCTATAACAGAATACCTGTAACTTCACTCTCATCCATAGCTCTTCCCCCAATCCTGAGGACTCTGAAATGGTGATGTCCACTCCACCTCCAATTGAAAGGGGGCTTATATCCCATGGGTAAGACAGATGGGATTATCCAGCCTGAAGCTGCAGACTCTCTCTATTCCCTGGGAAGGCCGTTGTCCATCATCATCTCCCCGCCAGGTGTCCTGGGTGAGTCCATTGAGCTGTAGATTAAGAGTTGCAGCTCCACTGAAATTCCAGACCCAGCTGGCACATGGACAGCCCCAAGACTCCTGTCTCTGGATGTACACCTGCAAACTCTAGCACCCATATAGGTTTGAATAGAAGGGACAGATGAACCTTGTGCAGGGAAGACATATTTGAGTTCAAGTCTGTCACTCTCTGGAGTACAGATTCCAAAATAGGGCCCACTGATAAGACACCAATCTCTGGAGCTATCCGCCCTGACACAGGACCTGCGTGTCTCCAGAGCCCTCAGGATCCCCATTATTTGGGGTGATATCCACTTTGGGAGCCTATGAGTTCCTACACAAGCGTTAACTCTGGGATGACCCCCCAACTCAGTTTGAAGTCTCCAAGCCACATGAACTCATTTGTCTTTACCCTCTCCCCCCTTTACTCAAGGTCCCTTTCCAGTCACATTGCCAGTTGGTACTTGGTAGTAATCCCTCTGTGCCAGGAATGCTCATCCCTGGGAGTCATGACCCATGCTGGGAGGAAGGTAATGCATTCTCATGCTGAGTTTGGCCCAGAAAAAGGCCACACTTGAGCAACAAGGAGGCTTTCAGGAGGCGACCTGCCTATTCACTTTTTTGTCAAACTCCTTTGAGGTACAAATTTTTTAATTTTGAGGAGGTCCCATTTATGTATTTTTCTTTCATTGCTAATGTTTTGGGTGTAAAGTTCATGAAACCATTTCCTAATACAAGATACTGTAGATATTTCCCTCCAATATTGTCCAAGATCTTTTTGGTCTTGGTTCATGTACTTAGATCTTTGATCCATCTTGAGTTAATTTTTATAAGGTGTGAGATGGTGTTCCTCTTTCATTCTTTTGGATATATGTATCCAGTTCTCCAACATCATTTGTTGAATAGGCCATTCTCTCCCAGTTGAATGGGCTTGGTGGCCTTGTCAAATGTCAGTTGACTATATAGGTGAGAATCAATATCAGAACTCTTATTTTGGTTCCATTGGTCAGTATGTCTATCCTTGTGCCAACACCATGTAGTTTTGAGCGCTGTAGCTTTGTAGTATGTTTTAAAGTCAGGTAGTGTGATTCCTCTGATTTAATTTCTTTTTTCAGTATGTCTTTGGCTATTCAGGGCCCCTTGCCCTTCCAAATAAATTTCATAGTTTGTTTTTCCAATTCAGTAAAAAATGTTGTGGTAATTTTTATTGGGATTGTGTTAAATTTGTAAATGAGCTTGGTTGGATAGACATCATAATGATGTTTAGTATTCCTATCCATGAACAGGTAATATTCTTCCACTTATTTAAATCTTCTTTGATACTTTAACAGCTTTGTGTATATTTCTGCTTCCAAGTCATTGACATCTTTATTTAAAATTTTTCCTAAGTATTTGAATCTTTTAGTTGCTATTGTAAATGGGATATTTTCCTTGATTTCCTCCTCAGATTGGTCATTATTGGTGTAATGAAATGCTACTGATTTTTGTACATTAATCTTATAATCTACCATTTTACTGAAATCATATATAAGCTCTAGAAGCTTTGTTGTAGATTTATCTGGGCTTTTGAAGTATAGGATCATGTTACCTGCAAATAGTGAAAGTTTTAGTTCTTTCTTTCCAATTTGTGTGTTTTTTATGTCTTTTTCTTGCCTAATTGCTTGAGCAAGTATTTCTAACACAATAGTAAATAAGAGCAGTGACAGTAAGCATCCTTGTTTTGTTCCAGATCTTAGAGAGAAAGCTTTTTGGATTTCACCATTGAATATGATGTTATTTGTGGGTTTTTCATATATACCATTTATCATGTTGAGGAATTTTCCTCCTATTCCTATCTTTTAAAGTGTTTTTATCAGGAAATGGTGCTGTATTTTGTTGAATGCTGTTTCTGCTTCTATAGAGATGATCCTATGATCTTTTTCTTTTGATCCATTTATGTGGTGTATTACATTGATTGATTTTCTTATGTTGAACCATCCTTGCACACCAAGGATTAATCCCAATTGGTCATGGCATATAATTTATTCGATGTGTTCTTGAATAAGATTAGTGTATTAAGCAGCCAAAGGGGTGCTGTGGCAAAATACCAGAAATTGGTTAGTTTTTATAAAGGGCATATATTTGGGGTAGAAGTCCACAGTTACCTGGCCATAAAGCATAAGTTACTTCCCTCACCAAAGTCTATTGCCACATCTTGGAGATGACTGCTGACATCTGTGAGGGTTCAGGCTTCATGGGTTCCTCTCTTCCCCAGGCTCTATTTCTCTCCAGGATCAGCTCCTTTGTTTCTTTGACAAGGTCAGATGTAGACCATGAGGCTCCCTAGGCTTTGCCTCACTCCACAAGGTCAACTGTAGACTCTCAGGTGAATGGCTCATCTCTATCCTGGGGCCTTCTCTCCTTCCTCACCACCAAGCTCCACCATCTGCTTTCCTCCCCGGGCTCTAGCATCAAAACTCCAACATGAGAACTCCAACTGAAAAACTACTCCAATTCTATCCTTTGCCATGCCTTTATATTTGATTCCCCACCCATCAAGGGGTGGGGATCAATGCCCTACTGATGTGGCCTAGTCAAAGCCCTAATCATAACTTAATTATGCCCAGATTAACAGACAAATTTACAAGCATAACCCAATATCTATTTTTGGAATTCATAACTATATCAAACTGCCAAACTGCTACAATTAGCAGGTATTTTCTTGAAGATTTTAGCATCTGTATTCATTAGAGATATTGGTTTATAGTTTTCCCTACTTGTGGCATCTTTGTTTGGCTTTGGTATTAGGGTGATGTTGGCATCATAGAATAAGTTAAGCAATGTTCCCTCAATTTCTAATTTTTAGAAGAGTTGAAACAGGATTGGTGTTTGTCCTTTCCAGAATGTTTGGTAGAATATATCTGTGAAGCCATCTTGTTCTGGGATCTTGTTAGTTATTTCTCTTTAATCTTTTTAGTTTCTCTTAAGCTCTCTTCAAACTCTCTCTCTCCTGTTTTTTTTCCTTTTGACATGCAGAGGTCCCTTTAGTATTTTGTGAAGTACATGCTTCTTATTGACATACTTTCTTCATTTCTTTTTATATGTGAATATTTGGAAATCTCCCTCATTTTTAAAAGCCAGGTTTGCTGGATAAAGAATTCTTGGCTGGAACACTTTTTTTTATTTTTATTTTTTTAATTTTTTAAAAAGATGATTAGATTACATAAATGTTACCCAAAAAATTATATGGATTTCCCTGTTCCCCACCTCCCACAACTCCCACAACCTCGCACATAAACATCTTTCATTAGCATGGCACATCACCTGCAAGGGATATCCACATCCTGGGCCTTTGCCACTAAGCATGGACCATAGTTCACATTGTAGACCACACTCTTTTCCATACAGTTCTGCATGATATATGCTGATGTAAAATGGCCTATATCTGTTATTGTAATGTATTCAGGATAATTCCCAAGTCCCAAAAAAGCCCCTATATTACAACTGCTTTTCCCTCTCCTTGCCCTCAACGTGTCCAGTGGCCACTGGCTCCACATCAATGTAGTAATTTCTTCCATTGCTTGAATCACAATATATCTACAACAGAATACCAGTAATTCCACTCTAGTCCAAGCTCTTACCCTAATCCTGAGGAGTCTGGGATGGTGATATCCACTCCACTTCCAATTGAGAGGGGGCTTATATCCCATGAATAAGATGGATGGGATTATCCTGCCTGAAGCTGCAGAATCTCTCCATTTCCTGGAATGGCCATTGTCCATGATCATCTCCCCACCAGGTGTCTTGAGTGAGTCCATTGAGCTGTAGAATAGGAGTTGCAGCTCCACTGAGACAGCAGGCCCAGCTGGGACACAGGCAGGTCAAAGGCTCCAGTCTCTGGAATTACACCTACAAACTCCAGCACCACATATAGGTTTGAATAGAAGGAACTGATGGACCATGTGCAGGGAGGACTTATTTGAGTCCAACTCTGTCACTCTCAAGAGCACAGATTCCAAATTAGAGCCCACTGATAAGGCATCAATCTCTGGAGCTATCCGCCCTGATATAGGACCTGGGTGTCTCCAGAGCCCTCAGGGGCCTCTCTATTTGGGGTGATATCCTCTTTGATGTTCTATGAGATCCTACTGAGGTGTGCATAAGCGTTACCTCTGGGATGACCTCCTGACTCACTTTGCAGTCTCTTAGCCATATGAATTCATTTGTGTTTACCTTTTCCCCCTTTTATTCAAGGTCTTCTTCCAGTCGTATTGCCACTTTGCACTTGGTAGTAATCTCTCGTTGCCAGGGAGGCTCATCCTCGGAGTCATGTCCCACTCTGTGAAGAAGGTAGAGCATTCATATGCTGAATTTGGCTTAGAGAGAGGCCACCTTTGAGCAACAAGGAGGCTCTCAGGAAGCAACCTGTAGGAACCCCGTAACAATAGGCTAAGTTTCAATTTCAAGAGCAAAGACTCTTAAGGCTAGTCATCAATAACAAGAATCCCTCAGTGGCTCATCCTCCTTAGCCTGACACTACCCCTGCATTTGGGGGACTGTTTTCTTTTACTATGTAAAACCACTGCCTTCTTGCCTCCATAAGTTCAGATGAAAATCAACGTTTACTCTTATCGAGCTTCCCTTGTATGTGTTGGACCTTTTTTCTCTTGCTGTTTTCAGTATTCTCTCTTTGTCATGAGTATTGAACAATTTGGCAAGTATGTGTCTTGGTGTTGGCCTATTAGGATTTATACTGTTTGGGGTGTGCTACACTTCCTGGACATGTACATCCATTTCTCTCAGTAGAGTTGGGAAACTTTCAGCCGTTATTTCCTCCAACATCCTTCTGCTCCCTTTCCCTTCTCTTCTCCCCTTGAGATTCCTATAATACATATGTCTGTGAGTTTCTTGTTGTCATTCTATTCCCTTCTGGATTTTTTTCTATCTTTTTATTTATCTGTTCTGCTAATTGTCTGATAGCAGATGTACTGTCTTCCACATTGCTGATCCTCTCCTCTTCCTCTTCAAATCTGTTGTTGTGCTTCCAATGTATTTTTTATTTCTTTCATTGTAACATTCATCACCATCATATCTGTTACCTTTTTATGTATGTTTACACTATCTTCAGTATATTCTCCCAGTGTCTTCTTAATATCCTTAATCTCTTTTTTCACTTCATTAAGTTGATTCATGACATTTATTTGAACATCTCTGATTAGTTTTTCCAAGTTCTGCATCTCTTCCTTTTTTTTTTTTCAG
>JAQZBX010046647.1:0-20706 GCA_029593785.1 Cabassous unicinctus | reverse complement strand
CAAAGAAACAACTTTTGGTTTTGTTGCTTTTCTCTATTGTTTTTTTTTTTCCTGTTTCATTTATCTCTGCTTTAATCTTTGTTATTTCCTTCCTTCTTCTTGCTCTGGGTTTAGTTTGCTCTTCTTTTCCTAATTTTTCCAGATTTGAGGTTAGGTCTCTGATTTGAGAATTTCTTCCTTTTTAATGTAAGCATTTAGACCTATAAATTCCCCTCTCAGCATTGCCTTCGCTGCATGTCACATGTTTTGGTATGTTGTATTTTCATTTTCATTCACTTCAAAATATTTCCTAATCTCACTTCTGATTTCCTCTTTAACTTATTGGTTAAGAGTATGTTGTTTAATTTCCACATATTTGTGAATTTTCCCTCCTCCCTCTGTTATTTATTTCCAGCTTCATTCAATTGTGTTTGAAAAATATACATTCCATGATTTCAATATTTTCTAATTTATTGCGACTTTTTTGTGACCCATATGGCCTATCTTAGAGAATGATCCATGTGCACTTGAGAAGACTGTGTTTGCCATTTTTGTTGAGTGCTGTGTTCTATGTATGTCAGTTAAGTCTATTCAGCTTAGTGTATCATTCAAGGCATGTACTTCCTTATTGATCATCTGACTAGATGTTCTAGCCATTATTGAGAGTGGTATGTTGAAGTCTCCTACTTTTAATGTAGAACTGTCAATTTCTCCCTTCAAATCTGTCAGTATTTGCTTAATATATTTTTGGGCTCTTACATTAGGTGCATATATATTAATAATTCCATTTGTATGGCAGCAAATTAGCCTTATCTATTCATCATTCCAACCCCCTCCCTTCCTAGGATTGGGTGTCAGTGTGGGGCTTACATAATGTTAAGGCATGGGAAAGGGGGAAATTGGTCCATGCAAGTCACTATCAGATGCTTTCTTGGGGTCTGTGTGGCCCTTTCAGGACCACTAGAGCTCCCTTCAAACCTGGTCACAGATTCAGCATGCAGAAATCTTTCTATTGCTGTCTTTCCATGCAGGGTACAGAAATTTCTGTAAAGCTGCCCATCTACTTAGAAGCCCATACACTCAATTCCCTGCCTGGGTCTTTCTGCTGCCACCGTGGGGTTCTCTGCCCCAGAAGCAAAGAGGAGGGTTTTTTGTTTTTCTTGTTTGGCATGATATCTACCCTGGTGCACCTTCTTCCTCACCCCTACACCACCTCCACATTCATATGTTCATCAGTGAAAATATGATCTCTTTGAAATGGAGAGAATATCTTGAAGGGGAAAAATCACCTAGTATCACAAGTCTATTATTGTTCAATTATATTGTCTATACACATACAGTGCTTATGATAAAACCAAGAGTCTGCTCCTATGAACAGTGAGCTGCATAACATGAAGCATGAAAAGAGATATGTAAATTTTAAAAAGTCTTTGTATGTCTCCTTGAGTGCTCTTCTACTTTATTAATAATACTCATAAAAATTTCATCATGAACTACAAGCATTCCAAAAGAACTAGAATAAAGTACATCTCAAAAATCAAGAACTTAAAACAAAAAGAATTCCCTCCTCCCCACAAATAAGTCTGAAATAAAAATATTAAACAAAGTAAAAATATTTAAATATTAAAAACAAAAGACAAAAATTAGAAAACAGAAGTCAAAATTCTTTCAAACTGCTATTCTATGTGGGTGTGTGTTATCAATGTCCCCTCTTCCCATGGACTGCTACCAGTAATTTTCTTTTTCATGCAACCAAAGGGTCTGTGTGAGGCCATCATGCAATTCTAAATATATTCCAATCTCAGAGGCAAAACTTTCCTAAAAATGGTTTCAACCCCAGTAAAAAAGGTACAGCAGAAATGTTTTTAAGTCTTCCAGCCTTATTTCAATAATAGACTGTGATCATGACCAATGCTGAAACTGAGAAAGGCAAGACTTTACTCTGTGAGGCCAGGGGTGGCTTTCAGTAGTCTCTTGAGTGCTTGGTGTAAAATAATAATCTGATCCATTTTATCTTGGACTTTGTGCTCTCAGTCACTGCCTCTTATATTTCTTATAGCTCACCCTGCCACCATCAATCTATTCCAATCCATTAAAATGCAACTGCACATTATGTACAGGAGCACATTTTAAAATTTATGTTTTATTTATTTTTAAAGATGCTTTAGATTACATAAATGTTACATAAATCTAGGGGTTTCCCTTATACCCACTCCCTCTTCCACACTTATCCCACATCTTTCTTTAGTGTGGTATATTTATTGCAATTGGTGAACACATACTGAAGCATTGCTATTAACCATGGTCTATAGTTTATATTATGGCTTACACTTTGCACCACACAACTTTATAGGTTTTGATGAAATGTTTAATGGCCTGTATCTATCATTGCAATGTTATGCAGAATAATTCCAATGTCCCCTAAATGCCCCATGTTACACTTATTCTTTCCTCTCCCTCCCCTCAGAATCTCTGGTGACCACTGCCTTTATATCAATGTTACAAGTTCTTCCATTAATAGAATAATAATAAGTCTACCTTAGTCCATAGTTGCATTCCCACCTTATATTTGTTCTTTCCTCAACCTTAAGGATTTTGGGATGGTGATGCCTATTTTCCTTCTGATTGAGAGGGGGACTTAGATCCCATGGGGCAGATGAATGGAACTATCTTGCTTGCAGTTGTAGATAATCTCTGTTTTTTGGGATGGGGATTGTCCATCATCATCCTTTCATTAGTTTTCCTGGGTGAGTCTGATGATCTGGAGAGTAAGTGTTGACTGCAACTCTACTAAGATTCAGGGCTCAACTGGCATATGAATAGACCAAATATTTAGGTCTCTGAGACATATATTTAATAGGTATAGTGCTAATTATAAGTTCAAATAAAAGGGGTAGAAGAATCATGTGTAGGTAAATTATAAATGAGTCTAACTCTGATACACTGG
The DNA here is from genome assembly GCA_029593785.1 of Cabassous unicinctus. Taxonomy (NCBI): domain Eukaryota; kingdom Metazoa; phylum Chordata; class Mammalia; order Cingulata; family Chlamyphoridae; genus Cabassous; species Cabassous unicinctus. The sequence goes on along the minus strand of JAQZBX010046647.1, from coordinate 17,780 downwards.
GGGAATAGGTTATCAAATATTCCAAGGTAAGGCCTATGGACAGGGTCCTGAATTCCTGAGATTGTCTGCCCTGCCTATAGTGTCTAGATGTCTCTAGAGCCCTTGGGAACCCCACTGCTTGAGGCACTATATACCGTGGCAGTCAGTGAGACCCTACTGAGACGTGCATAAGCATAACCTCTGGAATGACCTCATTTTGAAATCTCTTAGCCATAAAAACTCATTTGTATTTAATCCATGCCCCTCCCTTTTGGTCAAGGTCTTTTCTAAATGCATTGCTAGTTGGTGCTTGGTAATAATTCTTCAGTGCCAGGAAGGCTCATACCTGGGAGTCATGTCCCACACTGGGAGGAAGGTAGTGAGTTTATACGCTGAGTTTGGCTTAGAGAGAAGCTACATTTGAGCAAGGTTTTCAGGAGCTGACTCTTAGGAAATATATAATACTAGGCTAAGTTTCAATTTCACAAGAACAAGGTTCATAAATATAAGCATCAATCTCAAGGTCCTGGTGTATTGGTCTGTCCTCCTTAACTAGGCACTGCCCATGTACTCGAGGGATTCTTGCCACTCTTATTAGAATATGTAGCAGGACTCCCCAGGATGGGAATTCAATATTCCTTTAGTTATTGTGAGAGTCTTCACCCACTGAGACAACATCCCATGACAACTTGAACACATTTATATTCCATAGAGGCATGCCCCAGGTGCACTCCTTCCAACATATCCACCCCCCCCACTGACACTCCATACTAGTGATCCTCCCCTGCCACAGTTGTGACCCTCCTGCAAAACCTCCCACCAAAAAAGCCAAAATAGAAATAAATAAAAATAATTTAAAAATTTTTTTAAAATTAAAAACAATTTTTTTTTTGCACTGTGTGTTTCATCACCATAAGATCTGCACAGGAGCACAATTGATAAGCCAAGAATAAACACAACGGTATTACTATTTATTTATAGTAGAAGAGTAGGGAGATTAAATTCCATGAAATTGCAAGTATGATGGTGGGGAGTCCCAGGAACTTTCTGTAACTGGATAAGCCCTGACCAGGTATGCTAGGCTTGGAACTGGACACTTTTTTTTTTTTTTAATCCAGTGAAATAAAAAATTAGGCATGATTAAACATCCCCTTTTGAAATCATTTAAAACCCCTTAAATTTAACAGAGGCTGTTCCTTGCTAATTCTGACTTTTGGTGATGGCAGCTGGGACAAAATAGATTTTCTAAAATTTCCAGAAAATTGCCTCCTCCGGTGCCCAGGCATAAAGCTGTATCTGTGTCTAATGTGTCTTTGGGGCAGACTCCTTTGTTGCAGGAGGATGTTCTTTAGGAATGGGCTTGGCCTTTCTGATATAAGCCACATGCTCTTACACATTGCCTTGTGGTCATGCTGACAAGGGTCATCAATGTATAATATTTCACACCAGACCCTAACTACCTGTTTAGTAATACGAAAGGCTGTGGAGTGGATTGGGAAGTATGGCATGTGTATCCAGAAAGTTTTTAGACTGTTTGTTTTCCCTCCACTGGTGCCTACATCCCTAATGCCCACTGTGGTTAAGTAGTTGAGAGACAACTTTGACAACTCTAAGCAGAACCCCAGACATTTGGTTGGGCAAGGAGTACAAGGGCTGGAGCAGACTGCAAGGATACCGCACACCAGCAGTTTCTCCTTCCTTTCATAGAAAGGATATTATCTCCTCCTCCCTAACAAGGAAGCCCAGATCTCAATTCTTCTATATATCTTAGGAAATCCCTAACTCCTATCCATTTGGAAACTTTGGATCCCTCAACCACAGAAAGAAGAAAATAAAGGAAAATTCCCATTATAATAGGAGCTCATATTCATTAATGTGCCACAAGTGTGCTAAAAACTTGTGCGTTAGCTCCTTTTTACCTCACAACATGGGTTTGAATATTATCTGTTTCACTTTTATGGAGAAGAAAAATGAGGTGCCACATAAAGTTTAGGTAACTTCCCCAAGGTCACACAGCTAGCAAGTGGTGGGCTATCATTTGGACAAGGCATTGTGGCCTCAGTATGCATCTCCTGACCACCAGACCTTGTTGCTGACCCCTTGTTTGAGGAAATAGGGTGAGAGGAAGGAGGCTCCTGGAATCTATGATCACCAGGGACATTTGTTGACCCCTTCATTTTTAAAATTTTATTCATTTGGTTTAAGTTCATAAATGATTATCGAACACCTGCTCTATGTGAGACACAGTACTAGGCTCCTAGGGTATAGAAAAGGTAAAGTAAACTAGACAATAAAGAAATAAAAAATTATAATATGTCAGAAACTAGTAAGCACAATGGAAAATGAAGGGACTAGAGTGTGATAGGGTCAGGGAAAGTTTGTACTATTGTAAGTAGGATACTCAGGAAAGGCTTTGCCAACAAGGTGACATTTAAGCAAAGGCCTGAGCTTATGTCTGGTAGACGAGAGGTTTTGTTTTTGTTGTTGTTTGATTTTTTTTTTCTTTTTTGGTTGCATCATTCTGAGTGTTTTCATATAAACAAACAAACAAAAAATATAACAACAACAAAAAATAGCCAATAGTTTTTGCTGCATCCAGTTGTAACCTCAGATGTTCCAGATGTTTCCAGGTAACTCTGTAGTTTACAGACTATGGTTTTGTCCAGCAAGTAAAGGTCAAATCAAATGTCATGTTTGTGATATGAAAATGTCTAGTTTCTTCTATAAGGTTCATGATCTGTTGCAGAATGTGCCTTTCCTGCAGCATCATGAACCCTCTGTGAAGCTCTACCAGTTCATCTAGGTATGCCTTGTCACATTCACCATTCCTCATTTGCTTATCTAATTTGTTTTGCTTTATTGGACTTTTCACTTTGAGAATCTGGTTGTTGTTGGTTTTTAATAAGGGTGGCTGAGGTTCATGAAGTAGGGGTGAAGAAGCAGAACTGCTTTCACTATCACTGCCATCACTTAAGCTAATTCTGCAACTTCGGCTGCCCCCTCTATTTACAGATCTTTCCATTTCAGAGTCATTGTCATTATCCTCTGCCTCATCTGATTCTTCCTCATTGTCGTCAGAATGCAGATTTTTCATTATAGACCTTAAAGGAACTTGTTGCCTGGTCTGGGATGGTGTGAAGCTAGAGCTGGAGCTGGAGCTAGAACTGGCAGGACTGGGTTGTTTGGAATCAGATTTAGAGGACATATTCTCCTCCACGTCTGAATCATTGGTATCAACAATATCATCAAATGGTGGTAAAGGTGATTTCTTCTTCTCTGACATCTCACTTTTAATTTTGACCTTTCCCATCTTGACTTGAGATTTATCTTTTATCTGTTGTTCGTTGTTTTTTTTTGTTTGTTTGTTTTTTGTCAGCAGAACAAGTGAGTTTCAGTGGAGATGTGCTAGAAAAACTTAAATAAAGCCACTGAGCTATTCTTTTTTCCTTTTTTGGCTGAGAGTTCTTTAGAAGCTGAAATGAGGTGTGTGTGATTTTATTAGGAGCTTTCTTACTTTGCTGTCCACTGGTGATGGTGAATAAGTTACTGTCTGGTTTTGGCTCCTTTGACATGGGTTTAGGTTCCATGAAGGCCATCTTAGGAACTATTTTTTCTTCTTTCAGTTGTTTATTTTCTTTGGGTTTCTTAGAGGATTCTTTTGAAGATTCGTTGTGATTCCTGGAAAGCTCTTTGAAGGCACTGCTGTGTTCTCTGGAGTCTTTAGAAGGTTTTTACTTCTAAAGGAAAAAACCTTTAGAAGGCTTTTCCTTGTGCTCCTTCAAGAGGAAATGGCAAGTACAAAGGCTCAGAGCTTCACGCTCCATATCTACAATGTCCAGCAAGAAGGCCCATTGAAACCAAGTAAAAGTAAAAGGGCTAAGAGGCAGCTAATTGCTAGATCTTATACAGCCTTGTAAGCCATAAAAGAGATTTGGGCTTTTATTCTGATTGAGGTGAGAGACCTTTGGAAAGCATTAAGGAGATATATGACATAATGTGATTTACTTTTAAAAGAATCACTCTTACAATACTATGTGGTGAATTGACTGAAAGAAAGCAAGGGAGAAGGTAGGAAGGAAACTATGGTGGTTGCTGTGAACGGGGTGGCAGCAGTAGGGTGATGAGAAGTAGCTGGATTCTGGGCATATTAAAATTTTTTTAAAAAAATAAAGCTTATTTTAAAGAGGTTTTAGATTACAGAAAAGTTACATCAAAAGTATAAGAGATTCCCAGATACCTCACCCCTCCCCTTCCCACATCTTCCCCTATTAATAACATCTTACAATTGTGTGGTACATTTTTACAATTGATGAATAAATATTGAAGCATTGCTACTAGCCAAGGTCTATAGTTTACGTTGTGGTTTACACTTAATTCCAATGCCCTATGTTCCATCTATTCTTCCCTCCCTCTTCCCCTCAGAATCTCTGGTAATCACTATCTTTATAACAGTCTTACATGTTCTTCCATTACTACCATATTAATAAGTTTACTTTGTCCATGGTTGCATTCCCCCTTATGTTTGTTCATTCCTCAACCTTGAGGATTTTGGGATGGTGATGCTCACTCTGCGTCAGTTTGAGAGGGTGCTTAGATCTTATATGGCAGATTGAAGGAAATGTTTTGCTTGCAGTTGTAGATACTCTCTGTTTTTTGGGTTGGGAGTTGTCCATCATCATCATTTTGTTAGTTGATCTGGGTGAGTCTGATCATCTGGAGAGTAGGTGTTGGTTTTAACTCTTCTGAGATTCAGGGCTCAACCAGCATATGAACAGACTGAAGATTTAAGTCTCTGAGACATCTATTTATTGGGTATAGTGCTAATTATAGGCTCAAATAAAAGGGGTAGAAGAATCATGTGTTGGGAAATTATAAATGAGTCTAATTCTGTTACATTGGGGAAATAAGTTGTCATATATTCCAAGGTAAGGACCACCAACAGGATGCTGATTTCAAGGGATTGTGTGCCTTGCCTGTAGTGTCCAGATGGCTCTAGAGCCCTCAGGAGCACCCCTTTTTGAGGCTTTGTTCACAGTGGTACTTAATGAGATCTGCCTGAGACATGCATATGTGTAACCTCTGGAATAATCTCCCGATTCAATTTGAAATCTCTTAGGCATAAAAACCCTTTTGTGTTTGATATTTCCCCCTTTTGGTCAAGGTTGTTTTGCAAATGCATCGCTGGTTGGTGTCCGCTATTAATTCTGGGCATATTTTTAAAGGCAAAGTCAACATGATTTGCTAATAGATGAGATGGGGTGTGAAAACCCTATTATTGTCATTTTATAAATGAAGAAACCCACAGAAAAGCTAAGTGACTTGCCCAAAGTTACTCTGTGAGTCAGTGGCAGCTAGTTTGTGACAAAGCTGGAACATAAACCCAGGCACAGAATTTGTTCAACATTAGGAAGCCTATTAGTTACATTTATTTAAAAAATAGAATAAAGGAGAAAAGCTGTACCACCCATGTTAATCGATGCTGAAAAGGCACTTGATTAAATTTGAAGGACATTTTAAATTAACAGACAAGTGAAAAAAAGTTCATGGTGAATTATATAGTAGAGAATACATCATAAAGTAAAAGTAAATATAATTAACATTGGATGCTGTCTCACTAAAATCAGAATCACTAATATATATTTTAAAATATATAAAATGGCAAGATATATATTTATTGAGGGATAGAATGACCTTTATATGTTTGTATACAAAGAAATACCTGTATTTGAAATCAATTTACACATATTAAAATGAAAAATTAGAATCCTGAGTTATTCTTTATTTTATGGGGCTACATTTTGGTTGGTGAGGTAGCCATTACTTCTTTTTAGACATTTCTGATATTTCTTAGGCCTTTTGTCTATTCAGATATAGGAAGCAGTCAATAGAATGATGACCTTCCAAATTAATTTTAGGATTTCATGATTCATGCCTTGTACTAATCAACCCACAAGTTCTCCTTTCCATCCCCTACTTCCTTAGTCAAAGCCCCTAATCCAGAAATTAATGGTCAGTGGGTTGATTAGAGGTTCCAAGCTTAGCATATAAAAATATATGATGAATACCCAATTAAATTAGCATTACAGATAAGCAATAGGTAATTTTTTTGGTATGACTATGTCCCATGCAATATTTGGGACAAATTTATGGTAAAAGATTATTTGTTGTTTTTCTGAAATTCAAGTTTAACTGGATACCTGTATTTTATTAGGCAATCCTAATCTTTTCTTAGGTTTTTATTTGGGACTGTGTTTCTCTGAAGCCATGGCTAGCTACAAGATTGAAGACTTCTCAGTACCAAGTTTTCCTTTCTTATGCCAAATTTCAGCTATAAATTGTGTTTATATAGTGGATCTGAGGTATCTGGCTTTTAGCCTTGTTGCATATGGATATAAGTTCTTAAACATGGATATGAGTATAATTAAATTTTATTTGATTCCTGTCCATAAGCCAATAGATAAGTCTCCAAGTATTTAGAAGTAAGCAAATGGATGTTTTTTTTATGGCATTAATAAGAAAGCCAGGGTTGCAATATTAGCTATCAAATGTTCACAAATCATACCCAAAGGGCAATAAGTGCTCCTTTTTAAAGTACCTATTGAATATAAAATTAACAAATGTTTCCTCAGATAGCACAAAATGTTTATGTCCTAACCATCAAATTTTAGAACATGAGTTTCTCATGATTCATATATAGAAATTTTGATAATCACTAATTTGTAAAAAGCATCTTATTTATACATGAATTCTGCAAATGGATACCATGAGATTTATAGGATAGAGCATGAGTTTTTACTACAGTAAAACCTGAATTTAAACCCAGGTTCTATTACTTATTAGCAGTATGATTTTTTAATACATTAAAAAAAAATTTTCAAATCCACAAAACAGTTGAAAGAATAGAACAAAAACAGTCTTCGTTAAATTCACTGTGTCAACATCTTGCCACATATACACACACACATACATACACAGCACACTCACACACATACATCCACATTTCTCTTTTGCCAAATCATTTGATAGTAAACTGAAGACATCTTGACAATTCATCTCCAGATACTTCAGTATGCCTCTGCCAAGAACAAGGGCATTCTACTAACCACCACAATACTATTATCTTACCTAAGAAAATCAACATTAATTCAACAACATAATTCAACATGTAGCCCATACTCAAATGTCCCTAGTTTCCTTAAAAAATAAAACCATTACAGCTCCCAGCTCCCCTCCTACTTCAGTATCAGTCAAGAGTCATGCTTTACATTGGCTTTTTTGTCTCATTATTCTGCCTGAATCCAAAGCACTTTACTAACTCCCTTGTTTTTCTTTTCTTCCCCCCCCACCCCCCACAACACTGAATTCTTTGAAGAGCCCAGGCCAATTGTCCTGGGAGATTGTACCACATTCTGGATTTTTCTGATTCTTTCTTAATGAAAAATGTCCAGCATGAACACCACTAAGGTGATGTCGTATATCTCCCCAGCATCTCATCGGGAGGCACAGACTGTCATCATGTCAGTCTGTCTTGCCATTAGCACTTTTCAGTCTAAAGGCACATTTCCCTGTGGTAAATTAGTAAGCAATTTTTAGGGTGAAGCTTTGAGACCACATAAACATTCCGTGCCTCAATTAATCTGTACTCTATGGTTTAACCATTCATTAATAAGTAATGCCTAAGTCAGTTAGAGTGTGTGTTACAAATGGTGGTTTTCTAATCCTATCATTTCTTCTACATTCTGTTATTCTTCTATAAAGAGAAGCTTTCCCTTTATCTCCCCCTCCTCTCTATTCTCTTATCCCATAAATTAGAGATCCTTTTCTTTTTTAAGTTTAGTGTGTTATAATTCATTACCATAATTTTTCCTCTTGATGCAGAAATTGTCCCAAATTTGGCCAGCAGGAGGCACTTTATGATGGCTCCTGGTCCTTTTGACATGGCACCATTAATCTTTGAGCACTTCATTGTTTTCTGGTACAATACATTCCAAACTCAACTTGTACTCATATTTTCCCTTCCTCAGACCTAGAATCTTACATTTTCCAAAAGATTCCTAGTTCCTTTTAACGGAAAATAATCTTTAGAAACCAAGATCTGCATACAATTACTACTGGGGTGTTATTTATTTCTTTCATTGAAAGTTGTGTGTGTGTGTGTGTGTGTGTGTGTGTAAAAGTAATAAAAGTTAGTCCTCATTTTCTGGGAGAAATTCTAGACTAATAGCATGTATGGATTTTACATTTGTGAAAATTAACCAGAATGTCAATTAGACTGGGGATTACCTTGTGGTGCTTAAGTTGAAGAAAATAGTCAACAATTTGTACAGGGGTGATCTTTCCATATTTGCACAACATAACCAGTTGCCAATTAAATTCTTTTTCCTGGAAATCTGGAGGTAAGCTTTGCTTCAAAGGTGGAGAGAAGGGAGTAGATGTGGCTCGAGAAGTTGAGCATCTGCCTCCCATATAGGAGGTCCCAGGTTTGGTTCTTGGTGCCTCCTAAAGAAAAAACAAGCAGATAATGAGCAAAAATGAGCAGACAATGAGCAAAAACAAACTAGCAAACTACAAGCAAACAGACGAAGGAGCCAGCTCCGGGGAGCTGATGTTGCTAAGTGGTTGAGTGCCTCCCACATAGGAGGTCCCGGGTTCAATCCCCATTCCTGGTATCTCAAAAAAAAAAAAAAAATGATGGAGAACAGATTTGGGTATAAAAGGCAGAATGGAAGAAAGACTGATCAGCCAAGTCTGGCTGATTTAGTGTGAATGGAAAATTGACGGGTGAACAGCTTTTCAAATGGATGAAACTGAACATTACATTATAGGCCACTAAATTATTGATTCCGATATTCATATTTACTCTTCCAAAGTGTAAGGTTTGTTTGTGAGCACAGTTGGTAAACCAATATTCACTGCGTGGAGAGCAATAGAGTGGGGAGGTAAAGGGTTACTGGAAGAGCAGTCCAGTTGTAAAGCAAGAACATGAAAAACAAAATGACAAGCATTCCTACAAAGCAATGTATCAAGAGCAAATTAATACACAGTTACACCTTAACAAGCCATCACTTATCTAATGATCTCAACTTTGGAATACAGCCTTAAATCGTGAATATGCAAAACAGTTTCTGAACCATGAAAAGCCAAGTTAGAAAATGTATGCACTTTTTTTTTTTTTTAAGATTTATTTATTTTATTTTATTTATCCCCCGCTTGCTGCTTGTGCTGCTGTGTCCATTCGCTGCGTGTCTTCTCTGTGTCTGCTTATCTCCCCCTTGCTGTGAGGTCTTGCCGCATCAGCCCACGGCGCAGCGCGAGCCGGCCTGCCCTCACAAGGAGGCGCCGGGAAGCAAACCCGGGACCTCTCATATGGTAAACGGGTGCTCTATCCATTGCTCCACACCCGCTTCCTGCCGTGAGGTTGCTGCATCAGCCCACCGCACCGCTCAGGCCGGCGTGCCCTCACAAGGAGGCCTCGGGAAGTGAACCTGGCCTCCCATATGGTAAACGGGGGCTCTATCCACTGAGCCACACCCGCTTCCCAAATGTATGCACTTTACAAGAAGCATCTTATTTAGTCACAGCTCTAAATATTGTAAAGACTTTGGCTTTCACTCTTGAGAGAGAGAAGAAAGTTTTGGAAGGTTTGGAGCAAGGAGGAACATGAACTAACTAACTCCGTTTGACAGGATCTCTTGGACTATCATCTTAAGAACAGACTATGGAGGGAGGGGTCAAGGAAGAAGCAGGGAGATCAGTTAGGACGTTATTGCAACAAGCCAGGCAAGAGATGATGGAGGCCTGGACTAGAATGGGAAGAGTGGAGTCAGGAAGAATTCGTCAGATTCTGGATACATACTGGAGGCAAAGCTAAGAGGATTTACTACTGGAATGGATATGGGGATGAGTCAAGGATGACTCCGGTTTTTTTTTTGTTTTTTTTTTTGCCCTGAGCAACTACAAGTATGGTATTGCTAATAAATGAATTGAGAAAGACTGGGAAGAGTGTTTTGGACAGAAAAATACATGCTCTTTAGTAATGGCACCTTGACATCAGGAAAAAGTTAAATTATATTTAACAGATTTGGCTATAAAAGGCAGAACAAGTATGTGATAAATTACAGAAAATTTACCATTAAAATGATTTATGTGACTAACCTTTGGTAATTAAAGAAATAAGCTGAAGTCTTCAAAATCTTTTCACTTGTATGGAAAAGATCATTCCCTCAAAAAGACAGAAAATGAGACGTCATGTTTTCATTATGAAAAGTTGAGGGGACACAAAGTAAAGGAATAATAAGATTTAACTGGGCTAATTTGAGGAAAGTCTACTGGAGTAGGTAAGGTTTAATCCAGAAGAAAGTTTCCTGAGAAAGAAAGGCAGGAGAATGGACCTGTGTTATCTTATCAGGAATCTTAGAGATGCAGTGACTCTTCTGCATGGAGAATTCAAGAAGGCTCCAGCTAAAAATCAAGCCTGCAGATATAGAAAGACAAGAGAAAATGAATCTGTGAGAGACTCTGAGCAAAGGAGGTAAGTTGAACCGAGGTTTCACAAAATAAGAAATAGAGCAAATGTTAGGCACCAAAAGTTCTGGGCTACCACTGACTTGATGGACAAGTGTCTGTTTCCTCTCCAGAGGAGTTGACCAAATTGTGTGAAAGGCACCTTTACGCCCCAATTAAAATTCTAAAATTTTAAATAAATGAGACTTTCTCTTCAAGCCTGGGAAGGGGTTATTATTCTAAAGGTATTAACCAACTGTTCATCACCTCCAGTAAGGACCGGATGTGAGGAAAGAGAGGGTTAGGTTAATTCTAACAGAATCTCTTGCCTGTTATTAAATCCCAGAATGAGGTCCTGGAAACAATCTGTCACCGGATTAATCTTCTTTAGTATCACTTTGTGTCATTGGCTTTTGCCAAACTCCCATGGTTTCTTGTTGCCTATGGACTCAAGTCTCACCTGCTGAGAACTCTGTGTTCTGCCCAATGTGTCTGGACAGACTTGCGGCCCACTATTCCTGCCCACATGCCTAAAGCCAGTCAATCTGGCCCGCCCAAGAGTGATCAAATATGTTTTGTGCTGGGTGGCTTTGCTCATGGTAGTAATATCTCTTTCTCTCTGGAGTGTCTCCTCGCCATTGTTTCCCCTCTCTCCAACTCCATTCAAAAACCAGCAATGCCTTTCCAGAACATCCCAGCAGAAGTGATCAATTTATTTTACTATTTATATGACACATATATCCTGTCTTGTGGCTTCATTACCTGTACACATTCATTGACCATCTCTGGTGTATTTTACATATCCCTCATGGTATTTTACATACAGCATAGTAACTATGAAAAAAATGAATGGATGCTCACTAGATACTTTTAGGAAATAGGACAGAATGGTTTCAAATCAGTGTGAATAATGTAAAGAGAGTCCTAATTAAGAAGAAAGGAAAAATATTAAAAATATTACGCATAATTAATGTTTACTGGTTTTCAATTTGTTCACTCTTGTTAGGTACTCAAGGGCAGGTTTTGTGGTATATATGCTGGTTAATTCCAGATACTGATTTTGGAATAATTCATTGATGGAATATGTTTTTGGGTATAGTACAGAAAACCAGGGGAAAAAAATCAGAAGCACAATACACATTCTTTTAGCGTATCTCTGAATCCTAATCATCAAATATTCCTTCTATAATATACCTGACAAATGAATATCATCTTTATTAGTAAATCAGCTGAAATTAGGAGTTGGGCACAAGAAGGGCAGGAGGGGAGAGTAGGGAAGAGATGAATAGTGAAGAAAGAGCAATATGAAGTTTCCTGGGAAATATAAAACACTAAATATATGATTTAGTGCTAGATGATGAACTGAATTGGAGATTTCCTACTTTACAAACAATAATTTGAATTATGAAAATATTCCTCAGGCTTAAGAAATTTTTGCTTAAAAATGGAGAAAGTACTCTTATTTCACTCTACAAAGTAAAAAAGTGAGAAAAACAGAGAAGGAAATCTGGGTAGTGATGGCAACAAAGCTGTATGTCAGTGAATAGTAAAAAACATGGAAATGCAGAATTTCAAATCTGTCCCATAGGCAAAGTGATCCAGTTTATTGATTGTAGCAATATGGCCAGCTCTGCATGGCAGTAAAGTATATTAAATTAAATTTTGTTGCCCTTTAGTTTGAGATGGCTACACTAGAAGATTTCTCATCTAATCACTTGAGCATTTTGCATTTCTCCAGAGCTGGATGTCTTATAGGTGTCTATATTACTAAGGTCATTCAGATTGGATTTGCTTTGACATTTATGATAATTTATGATAATTCAATCAGGATGTATGGTCACTTAGTAAAATCATCTTGTCGAAAAACAACCAAACACACACTGATGTTCATAACCTGATTCAATGCAGTGAAAAACAATGCCATTATGAACATAGATCAGCATTCCTCTCCTCTCACCAAGTTTTGAATGTCTGCATCTCTATGTGGCTTAGTCCCTAAATTTAAAAAGGAAAAAAAGAGGAGGAAAAGACACCCATATTACGGGTTTTTTTTTTTTTAAACTGTAGATTTCCAGCATTTCTCTCTTAAAACTAGTCCAAAATATTTTCATCCTTGTTAGGAATCTCTAAATCCTATTTAAAGAAAAGCTTCCATTCTTTATTATTTCTTTTTCTTCCCAGAGCTTCAACCCCTTGAATTAATTAATTGACAAAATGCAATATTTTACAATAGAAAAATAATGGTTGCATCAGTGATAGAATGATAAAAGAACCTAAAAGATTCCACTTCAAATAGCCAAATCTATCTTCTCAATGGTTGTTACTCTTATAAAATTTTTTGCACTTAAGAGAGATTGTGTGTGTGTTTAAACTGATTTTGAGTTTTTGATGCTGTTGTTTAATCTGAAGCCAGATGTTTTTCCTTGTTAACTGATGAGATAATGAAAGAACTGTTTGATGACTACAATATAGATATTAGACCACAAACATTTTGCCAATATCATGAGTGGTTACAGGTAAGTAGCATGGAGGACTTGGTAAACTCTGTCTTCTATTAGATTTCATATTAATTAAAATAATTTATGATCAGATATCCCTATCAGAATTAACCTCTCCTTCTAGTAAATTTCCATGACACTCGGGTGTTCATCCATTATATATTACAGACAGCCTCTTCTCACAGTCATATGGAGAGGCATGGGAAAGGTGGGAGCTCCAGTGATAAGTAAACCAACTTGCCAACCACTCAGCCTCATAGAAGTCAACCTGGGTTGGGGGTTTGAGGAGAACTTGGTTAAAAGGTATTTTCTTAATACAGAAAAGGAGAAGAAATGACAAATAGGAATTCTTACTCAGCCACTACAGATGACAGGGGCCATGCTAGCTAAGAGGGGCTGGCTAAATTGCCTATATAAACGAGAAAGAATACCAGAGGAGGGAAAGCAATGTTCACAAGAAAGTTTGGCAAAGATGTTAAGAGAGAAGTAGTTGGGGGACAAACATTGAGAACAGGGCTACACAAGTGAGTTCTTTCCACTCATAATTTAAGGGGTATCTATTACCTGGGCCAATGCAAGCCATATTCTATGTGTATTAATTAATGTTAATTCTTTAAATAAGTTAAAAGTGATTAAAGAAGAAAAATTCCTAAGCACTTATGAATACCTTTGGCCATTAGATCTCTTTAATTTTATGAAATTTAAAATAGCTACTTAGACAAACATTTGCAGTCTTGGAAGAACCAAATTGGAAGACTCTTGTGCTCTACCCATTTCAAGTCTGATATTTATGGTTCTGGCTTACCCCAGGTGAGAGACCTTACTTAGGAAGCTTGATGTTTGGTCTGCTCAGGACAAAGTGTCACTTTTATCTATTGAACGGAGCCAGGTTGCTTTTATTTATCAAGGCATTTAATCCTCTAAAGTACTATGACTAGGCCATATCTGCTTAGGTCATCTTAAGGAGATTTTTACAGTTTCTCCATTACTGATCTTTGCTCTCTCCACTGAAAATGTAATTAATCGAGTGACCACCTTCTGCCTGTAAGAGCAGTTTCCTCACAGTAAAAACCTAATTCAATTTCTCTTAATGAAAGTTTAATTTATGTTTTGTTACAGCCTGTGATCCAGCAGGGACAGAAAGATTAAGAGTACCAGGATGGGTTAGAATGAGAGATGCTGCAAGATGGAAATCAAGAAGTCTAGCTGCAAAGACAGGAGCAGCTCCAACCTCAAATGACGGGAAATTCAGTCAAGTAATAGTACACTGTATCCAGAGAATATAATCCTCGCAGGCACTGGTTATCATCAGGAATGAGAAAGAGAGGACAAAGACATCTGTTGTAACTATAATTTCATTTCTTATAAAAGAAAAAAAGATCTAAAGACACAGCAAATGGTGAATATTTGTTAAATTCTGGATGGTTCTCAAAGTGTGACCCTGAGACCGGTAGCATCAGCACCAACTGGGAACTTGTTTGAAATGCAAATTCTCGGGGCCCTACCCCAAACCTGCCGAATCAGAAACTCTGGGTATAGGACCAACAATGTGCTTTACCAAGCCCGCCAGGGGGTTCCGTGCATGGTAAAGCTGCAGAACCACTATGATGGAGTATTTTCTGTATTTTTCTATGTTTTCTTAAAATGTCACAGTGGTGTTGGGGGAGTCCTGACAGGGGTGTTGGTAGAGGGCGGCTATAGGGAAAGTTCAGATTGGTCTGGCCAGAGGACAGAGTCTCAGGAACAGGACCCTGGGGCCCTGCAGTGTAGGGTGGTGGGGTGGGTGCTGAGGGTAGGGGGTGCGCAAGGGGATTTATAGGAACTAATAAGACAATGGCAGGATTGTAATCTAAAAGGAACAGTGCCAGGCGGGTTAACCGAGATGGAGATTCGAGTACAGGACAAGGCAAAGGTCCTGTTAGCAAAGGCCATGGGCTGGAGACTTAATCTAAGAACATGGCAGGGAGCCGGTGTTACTGAGCAAGGGCCCACCTCAGCCCTGGGCCAATGGCAAGAGCAAGGCTGACCAGGTGCTGAAGTGCCTGGGCTACTGAACTAGGACTCCTTAAACCTTGCCCGCCCCTCTTTCCCTCCCTTCTTCTTTTTTTTCCTAGGCAGGGCAGACCACAGGTAAAACTACAACTGGGGGCCCAGGGGCTTTGCTGCATTTGGAGAATTAGGCTGAGCAAGCGTAGGGCAATTGAATGTCTCATAAAACTCCCTGCAACTAAACCTCTGTCCTGTTCCAGCCCTGAGCAGAAGAAGCAAAATCCATTTTGGGGAGTTTTGAAAGAAATATCATTTCAACTGTATAAAACATAACATAAATTTTAAAATGCACAGAATAAAAGTTTTCCAATAATCATGACCAAGAATTAAAATTTCCCAAAGCCTCCAAGTCTTTAGATTTGGCCTGAATTAACCCAGATGTTTTTCTCATCTTTTTCTCCTTATGTCATTCCTTTCCTATGCACTCCCTGTTTCACCCGAGAAAACCCTTAAAGCTCCTGGAGTTTAAATGTGCTGACCTAAAGCTCCCTGCCTAGGCATTAGTACTAATGGCCCAGTCTGAAGTGGTGGCTGTATTAAGACAGGAGTGCTTGATGCTTGAGTCACATTTACCTCGCTCAAGGATCCCTTATCATTTTGTTTCAGGCAGTGGATGCTGAGAAGAGAAAAAATTCAGGGAACTTGAATATTAACTTTTTAATATTGTTCTTGAATTTAGTACATAGGACACATCAATCAACTCACTGTTTAGACACATCCACATACACAACACACTGAAGTTTATAGAAACTGGTTGAATTACGTGTTTTATTCCCTTGCAGAGATGTATTTAGCACACCCGGAAAACACTTGTGTTGCAATTCTGCCATTTACAAAAGTGTAGGAATAACATCGTATTTCCTCACGAGGATGTCTAAAGTCTCCAAGATCTACCAAAACGCAAACTGCTATCATTATCCTGTGTTTGAATTATAACCAAGGTACTCATTTCAGTATCTTCTTTTTCATACAGCAGTCAAAATTCCCAGGAAGCATGCCATACGAGTTTAGAGGACCCAGGGGAAGTGAAAACTTGCCAAAATGAAAATTCCATTTTTGTAATAACGAAAATTATTCTGAGCACAAGCTTATTGTTAGTTGCGGTGGTGTGCAGAATAATACCCTGCAAAGATGTCCACATCCAAATCCCCAGAACCTGTGAATATGTTAGGTCACTATTAAATGGAAATAGGGAAATTAGCATAGAGTATCCAAGTGGGCCCAGTGTTATCACAGGATTCCTTAAAAGGGGAGGAGGAAGACAGGAGAGAGAGAACCGGAGAGATGGCAGCATGCGAAGGGCCCAGCCTGAGGCTGCTGGCTTTGGAGAGGAAAGAAGGGACTATAAGCCAAGGAAAGCAGGCAGCCTCTGGAAGATGGAAAAGGCAAAGAAACAAATTCTGCCCAAGAGCCTCCAAAAGGAATACAGCCCCATGAACACCTTGGTTTTAGCCCAGTGAAACCTATTTCAGACTTCTGACCTCCAAAACTATACGATAATTACATTTGCATTGTGTTAAGCCACTAAGGTAGTGGTAATTCGTTATAGCAGCAATAATGTAACTGAAAAATTAACAGATATGTTTTGACTCAATCAATTGTATTTTAAGCAATTGCTAACCTTCTGATATTTTACATGGTAGCCAAAAGACCAATAACTGTGATAGTTTACTGAACTATAGACTTGATGTATGTTAGGCTTGAAATAGCCAGAAGCAGTTATCTGTACCTGTTGTAAATCACTGAACTGCAACCCAGATGCCTTGTTTCTTTAACTCTGATACTATGTTTTGAAACTGCACGACCTTACCTGGTAAGTGGACAGCAAGGAGACAACTCATTACTGTTCCCGCTTATATCTCATTGTCTTATTTTGCAACCCAGAAGTTGGGTGCCCCTGCACTTAGCCCTTATTTAGAGTCAGCCCAGGACTGACCACTCCAAATTCCTAAGTTATAATGCTAAATCAAAACAGTTCTAATCAGAGTTGGCCCACTTGACATGCGCAGTACAATAAGCTTTAAGCATGTAATCAGTCTGTGCATGTGCAGCAATTAAACCATCTAGCCTCCTTATCATCCTGAGCCTGGTTGTCTTTGTTTGAATGTTATAAAACACTGTAAGTTTCTCCAGTTTAAATAGGTAAATTTATGACCAATAGATCTGTACTCCTTGCTTTGCACTCAGCAATAAAGTCTTTTTCTCTTTGAAACTTCAGTGTCACTAATTGGCTTTTCCATGCACATCTGGTAGAAAACACCCCGCATTGATCAATATCAATAGTAAACTGAAACATTTGTTTTCTGGGAGATAAAAGTAGAAAGGTCAGAATCCCTATTTCCTAAGACTTACTTTGGAAACTCACCAATCTGCACACTACTGAGAAGTAAGGGTTTTCCTGAACTTAGGGTTACAACTATGGCAGGGGAGGATCATTTGTGCAGGATGTCAGTGATGGGAGATACATGGGAGGAGGGTCACCTGGGCATACATATAAAGCATATAAATGTGTTCAGTTGTTCATGGAGCATTGTCATGGTGGGTGGAGATCCACACAATAACTGAAAAAGTATCAAATTCCTATCCTGGGGAGCTCTGCCACACTCTCAAATGGAACAGCAAGAATCCCCTGAGTACAGGGACAATGACTAGTGAAGGAGGATGATCCATTGATGGGCCATGAATATTGATGACTGTACTTATGAACCTTTACTCTTGAAACTGAAACTTAGCCTACTGTTATAGGTGCCT
>JAQZBX010046646.1:0-20965 GCA_029593785.1 Cabassous unicinctus | reverse complement strand
CAAATAACCATGGATTTTATACAGTTTATATTTTATCAAACTAAATTTATCTAACTGAACTGTTGATTGACACATATTTTACAACTGTTCGTACCAAACGCATATTAACAGATTCTTCTGAGGTTGTACTGAATTATTAATTATTTCTAATTAATAATAATTAATTATTATTTTAATAATTTCTTATAAATTATTTTTGCTTCTAGTTTTTCCACATAGATTTTTCATAGAGGCTAATTCTTTAATTGCCTCAAACCTGTTTTCATATTTAAATTTTCATCAGAAAGATTTTAGGTTTTCAGAAAAATCATGCAGAGAATACAGAGTTCTTATATATATCCCTCACCACATGCATTTTCCCCAATTATTAAAACTTTGTATGAGTGTGTAATATTGTAACAATTAATGGAGCTCTTATAATTAGACTATTAACTGAAGTCTATAATTTACATTTGATAAAATTATAAAATTATAATTTGCCCTATATCCCTGAGCTGTCTGTTCTTTTGGGTTGTACAGTTCTATTTTTTATTTAATTGTACTTGTACCATATATACAAATTAAAATTGTCCTTTTTAACAAAATTCAAATATATAATTATTTTTGCAATATTTTACTAACATCATCTCTAACCATCACCAAAACTTGTACATCATCCCAAACAGAAACTGTATGAATATATTCTTAAATACTGTTTTCTGATCCCCATCCCTGCCCTTGGTAGTTGTATTCTTGTTTCTTACTCTTTGCATTTGATTATGCTAATTATTTCATATCCATGAGATCACATAATATTTGTCCGTTTGTGTTTGGCATATTTCACTCAAAATGATGTCTTCAAGTTTCATCCATGTTGTGGCACACATCAGAAGTACATTTCTTTTCTGATTCAATTGAGTTGATCGTATAGATATTTTCCTTTGTTCTGTTAATATGGTATATTTTCTTAGTTGATTTTCTTATGTTGAACCACCCTTGCATTTCTAAGATGAACCTGACATGATCGTGGTGTATAAATCTTTTAATGTGCTGCTGGATACAGTTTGCTATTAGTTTGGGGAGAATTTTTTGCATCTATTATGATAAGGAACATTGGACTGTAATCTTCTTTTCTCGTGGAATCTTTATCTGTCTTTGGTATTAGGGGGAATTGGCCTTATAGAGTCAGTTAGAAAATATTTCTTCCTCTTCAGTTTTTTAAAGAATTTGAGCTGGATTGGTGTTAATTCTTGAACGTTTGGTAAACTTCATTGGTGAAGCCATCTAATTCAGGGCATTTCTTTTTTGGAAGGTTTTTGTTTATGAATTAAATCTCTTTACTATTTCTTGGTCTTTTCATTTTCTATTTCTTCTTGAGTCAGGGTAGGTAGTATATGTTTTTCTAGGAATTTGTCTATTTCATCTAAGTTATCTAATTTATTGCCATACAGTTTTTCATATTATCCTATTATAATCCTTCTTATTTTTCTGTGAGGTTTTTATTTATTAATAATGTCTTCCCTTTCATTTCATGTTTTGTTACTTTCATCCGATCTCTTTTTTTGTCAGTCTAGATGATGATTTACCAACTTTTTTATCGTTTCAAAAGATTTATTTTGGTCTTGTTGATTTTGTTATTTTTTAATTCTCTATTTCATTTATCTATCTTCCAATCTTTGTTATTTCTTTCCCGTTCCTTGTTTTAGGTTTGATTTACACATTTTTTTCTAGTTCCTCCAGTTGTGATGTTAGGTTTCTGAGTTCTTCATTTTTCAATATGAGCATTTAGAGCTATAAATTTCTCTCTTGGCTTCCTTTGCTGAGTCCCATATGTTTTGGTATGCTGTGTTTTTGTTTTCATTTGTCTCAAGGTATTTCCTAATTTCCCTTGTGCTTCTAATTTGATCTATTGATTGTTTTAATGCATTTAATATCCATGTGCTCGTGAATTTTCCAGTTCTTCTCTGTTATTGATTCCTGGCTTCATTCCATTGTGGTTAGAGAATATACTTTGAATGGTTTCAATACTTTTAAAGTATTGAGACTTGTTTTGAGACTGAATATTTGCTCTATACTGGAGAATGATACATGTGAACTAATGAAGAATGTGTATGCTGCTGCAGTTGAGTGAAATGTTCTAGTTATGTCTGTTAGGTCTAACTGAGTTATATCATTCAAGTCTTTTACTTTCTTGTGGATCTTTTGTCAAGGTGTTCTATCCATTGTCAGAAGGGGTTCTAAATTATACGCTCCTACTATTAATGTAGACTCCTCTATTTCTCCCTTCGTATCTGTCAATATTTGCTTCATATACTTTGTGGGTTCTGCTGTTAGGTATATCTATATTTATAATTGTTATGCCTTCTTATTTAATTTACCCCTTTATCCATATATAGTGACCTTCTTAATCACTCATAACAGTTTATGATTTAAATTCTATATTACCTTGAATTAGGAGAGCTACCCCATCTCTCTTCTGGTTACTATTTGTCCAGAATTTTTCCTCCATCCTTTCACTTTCAACCTACAGTGTCTTTTTTTTTTCAATTCTTTTTTTATTCTACTCTTAAGCCGGAATCATTTCAGCTGTCTTATCTTCATGTTCACTGGATATTTCTTCTGCCAGCTGCAATCGTCTGTGCAAACCCTCTGTGGAATTTTTCATTTCAGTTATTGTGGTCTTCGACTCCAGGATTTGGTTGTTTTTATAATTTCTATCTCTTTATTGAGATTCTCATGTTGCTATTCCTCATTTTCTTTATATCCTTTTTTTCTTTCTGCATATTTTTCTTTATCCCCTTGAGCATCTTGAAGGTCATTATTTTAAAAGGTTTGTCTGGTATGTACAAGGTCTGGAATTATTTGTTGTTTGTCTCGGACTTTATGTGTTCTTTTGGATCATTTCCTATTTCTTTGTTCATCTGCTAATCTTTTCTTGCACACAGTATATTTTAATATTTTAAAATGTTAACTCTGTGATTTAGTCCCTGAGCTGTCTGTTCATTAAGGTTATATACCTTAATGATATGACAGAGATTTAACAAAATCAAAGAAATGCCAGGATTTAACAAAAACAAAGAAAGCAGAGAAAAAACTCCTTACACAGCCTAGTAAATTGTCTCCGGGTTGTCTGTTGCTCTCCTTCAGAGAATAGTCTTCACATCAAGAAGATCAGCTGGAAACAAAAGTGAAGTGCAAGGTCTTTGCCTTAATTTCTGAGCTTTGTCTTGTCCTGGGCTTGTGCTTGCTTGCTTGTGGCCTTAGGATTTCCCTTCTTACAGGAATTCAAATGTCCCCTCTATTATGTATGAAATAAATTCTGCTCCCACTCTAAGGTGCTCTACTGCATATATTAAAGTTGGTAATACTTTCCTTTAGGTTGCTTTGACTGAATAATTTCATACATTACTTTAGCTAACTGCGAGTTGCTTCTGCCAGGAGGACCAGTTTCAGGGAGTGCATGTCAGAAAGAAGTTTCCTTGTTTAATCTTTCAGGCTGCTACTTAATAAATTGGCACTACGATACAGTCACTGCCTATGCATATACAGACAGGGACAGACACACAAAATGATGGCACTGGCTGTCTAAACTTGGTGACAAGAGGGAATGGGAGGGAAAAAAGTCTGCCAGGAGCATCTTTTACTGTTTTGAAAGCTGCCTTTTCTTGATTCAGCACACACACAGTTACTGCAACTCTCAATTGATTTCTGGTCTTTTGAGGAAGATGTCTCAGCTATTTTTTTGTTAGTTGTTCAAAGATTCTGTGGGCAAATGCACCTTGAAGCATCTTATGATGTCATCTTGTTTGACTGGAAGTCTCAAACTTAGTTTTGACTCGTGAAATGAAAAACAACTGAGCATATTATTAATAACTATCAAAAACTTTAAGAGCTAGAGAAAACCACTAAATCATTTGTCGAGTTATCACTTGACTATTGATGTTGTCCCAATGATTTCAGATATGTGAACAATTGTCCTCACCACAGGGATATTAGTATTAAAGAAGCTTATTTTCTTTGGACACATTTCAACAATCAACCATGGTTTAAATAACTCATCAAGGTTAAATGGCTTTCCTTGCTTGGCTAGTACGTAAATCATTTGGCATATTCTTTTGGTTGCAGCCTATTTTTCATTTTCTATTTTTTCCAAGAAATAAGGAAATATCTTATTTTCTTGATAAGACAATCTTTTGCGGTAAGAAATTTTCTCTCACATCGTTGATTTTTCTTCTCATTGTTTTCCCATGAAGTGAGAATATTGTGATGGATGCTTAGTCTGGTAATAAAAACTATATTGCTTTATTTTAGCATAGCTTCTATGTCTTTGTATAATAAACACAAAGTTTTGGTATCTAATTCATTAACAAAATAATCCACTATTCAGTACTTTAAAACCACAACACTCAAAAAATCCAGTGTGCAATACTTTTTTAATATTTATGTGATTTTTAAGTATTGGAATACACTAAAGAAATAAAATGTTGCTGTATGGTGATATGTATGTCACTTGTAATGTTATAGAGTTATAACTGTATCATTATGATTAGCAGTGCACTGAAAAGCAATGAAAGAGATGAGAGAAATACATATAGTCTTTGCAACTACTCCACCCTGTTAATTTAACAAGTAGCCATAAATAGCCACAATTAAATGAGCATGACTGAATTACAAAAATTTAATCATGGACACAGATATTTCAAATGCACATAATTTTCATATTTCATACATTATTTTTCTTTTGATATTTTTCCACTATTTAAAAGTGTAAAAAGATTTGTTTCCTCATGGATCACCCAAAACAAACAAAAAACAAAAAGCATCTAGGTGCTTAGATTTGTTTTTATTATTTTCTTTTATTTTGATATAGATAGTTTTTACATTTTCATTTCATTTTTTTTTTTTAATCTGTTGCTGGTTAGACTTGGTACATGAGCCACAGGTTGCTGATTTCTTATTTAAACAGCTATCTTTTGGAACAATTTAAAATGAGGAAAGAAAAATTTTAATTTATTTTTTCAGTTTTTGAAATTTTTCATTTCTTTTTGTAGAATTTATTTTCTGATGTATATAGTATTATTTATACCTGGAATTCTTCCTTCAACATTTCTTGAAACAAGCAATGAATTCCTTTATTTAAGTTGCCCCTATCAGTGTCTTCTTTATATTTGAAGGTTATTTTCATTGGGTATAGAATTTTCTGTTGACATTTTTTTCTTTCAATACTTTAAAGATGTTACACCAAGATGTGGCAGCAACGATGGACCTGGGAGTTGCTGTGAAGTTTTAATTATTTTGACATTGTAGTAAGTTTTGAAATCAGCAAGTGTGAGACCTCCAACAAGTTCTTCCTTTGTAATATTAATTGACTAATTGGGACTCCTTGCACTTCCATGTGAATTTGAGTATCAGCTTTCCATTTTTGAAAAAAAAAAAGCTCCTGGAATTTTGATAGACATTACATTGAATCTGTAGATCATTTTGGGTAAATATTGATATTGTAATAATAGTAAGTCTTCATATCCATAAACAAAGGGGATGTTGCCATTTATTTAGGCCTACTTTAATATCTTTCAGCAGTGTTTGATAGTTTTCGTGGTACAAGTCCTTCATTTCCTTGATTAAATTTATTCCTCGGTAGAGTAACTTTTTAGGAACTATTGTAAATGGAATTCTTTCTCTAATTTTTCATTTCTGAATATTCTTTGCTGTTGTATAGAAACAAAACTGATTTTACTGTGTTGATCTTGTAGCCTGCAACTTTGCTGAATTTCTTTATTTAGTTCAGTTAGTTTCCTTGAAGATTCTTTGGGATTTTCTTTATAAAAGATCAGATAAAGTGCAGAAAGGAAAATTGTTTTCTTCTTCCTTTCCAGTTTGGATAACTTTTATTTATTTTTCTTGCCTAATTGCTCAGGCTAGTACTTCCAGTATAATGTTGAACAACAGTGGTAACAGGGGCATTCTGTTCTGTTCCTGATGTCGGGCGGGGAAACATTCTAACTTTCACCATTGGAGATGATATTAATGGTGGACTTCATATATGCCCTTTATCGTTTTGAGGAAGTACCACTCTGTTCTTGTTTTTCTGAGTGTTGTTTTGTTTTTTGTTCTTAAAAAGCATTGGATTTTGTCACATGCTTTTTCTGCCTTAATTGAGATTTTCGTTTGACTTTATATCTGTTAATGTGGTTTATTACATTGATTGATTTTCTTTCTTTCTTTCTCTTTTTTTAAATAATTATCTTTCACACTTCTTGGATAAATTCCACTTAAGACACGTAATTCTTTCAAAATACGGTCAGATTTGATTTGCTGGTATTTTATTAGTATTTTTCCATCAAAATTATAAGGGAATTGGCCTGCAGTATTCCTTTCTTGTGATCTCTTTATCTGGTTTTGTTGTTAGTAATTTTTGGCAGCACATATTGAGTATTTATACCATTTTTAAGAATTTTTGTTTCTTTGTTTTTAAGGAAAGTTGATGTCTTTTATTCCAGTGACTTCTGCTCTTATCTTTATTATTTTCTTCCTTACACTTATTTTAGATTTTGCTTACACTTATTTTTCTAGTTTCTTAAGGAGGAAGCTTAAATAATTAATTTCAGACTTCTTAATGTGTTACTTAAATGTTCGCTGGTATATATCAACCTTTAATCATGGGTGTTTCTTCATGTCACTAATTTTTTATGTTTTGTTTTCATTACAATTCACCTTAAAATATTTTCTTAGTTTTTTCATTCCTGCTTTGACCCATGGTTTTTCAGAAATTGTTTAAAGAGGATTTTGTAGTCATCTTATTTTTGTTATTATTTAATTAAATGTTGTGATAATAATACAGACCCTGGAAGATTAAATTCTTTTTACATCACTTGACAATTTTTATATGGCTCAGGATATATTCTCTTTTGGGTTATATTATACATGTTCTTGAAAAGAATGTGTATTCTTTTTGTAAATTGAATGTGGTACTCTATGTATGTCAATTTGATTAAGGTAGTTAGTAATATCATTCAGAACATCTATGTCATTGCCAAATGTTTTTACTTGTTTCATTTTTTTACTGAGAGAGATATGCTAACCTCCCCATCTATGATTGTGATTTTTACTTTTTCCTTTATATATGTCACTTTTTGCTTCATATATTTTTTGTTCTGTTAAGTCCATTTATATTTATATTTGTTTTATTTTACTTCTATATTGACTCACTTATCATTTATAAGGGTCCATATTTATTTATTGTAAAACACCTTGTTTTGGACTCTATTTTGTCTAATATTAATATATTACTAATTCAAATTCCTTATCCTTACATTTTGCATGTACATCTCCTTTTTCCAGCCATTTACATTGTATATATGTTTATTAAAGTGCACCTCTCTAGAAAACATGGAGCTGTTTCTGCCTGTTTTATCCAGCATGAAAATCTCTGCTTTTGAATTCAGGGTTCAGTCTATTTACATTTAGTGTAATTATTGATATAGTTTCATTTATCATTTAATAATTTTAAGTCTCATTATACCTCTGTTCTCCCTTTCCTGCAATTTTTGTCAATCAATATGTTTTATTATTTTATTTTCATCCCTGCATTGCTATTCAATCTATTTCTCTTTTTTAAGTGGTTGCTGTAGGGATTTTAAATGTACATTATATCAATCTGCTTAGAGTTTAGTACACTTAGTGCACACTTTAGTACACTTAGAGTACAGGGTATTAATTTTGCTTTAAATAGAATGTCTTCAGAATTAATTAAGAGAAGGAAGAAATAAACAGTATAGTGTATGTTTACTCACATATTAAGCATTACTGTTGCTTTTGGAACACCTAGCAGTTCCCTATTATTGCTGTTTATTATTTTCTGTTTCTTAATTTCAACATTTAACTAATTTATATATTGTTATAGTTGTAAAATAAGAGTATTTAAACTTCTGCATTTTTTCAATATTAGCTTTTCTTTCATTTCAAAATTGTACAAATACTATTATATACCCTTATTTTCTAATTATCTAAAATTGCATTTATTTATTTTCTATTGCCTTAAAGAGTTATTCCAAAGCATTTGTTTGTTTTTATTTTCAAAATTTAGTAGTTGTCTTTGTTTTTTTTTCTCCCACTCTCATTATTTTCCTGTTTTTATTACAATATTTACCAGAAAAATAATGTTTGTTCTTTTTATCTCGAAAAGGTTATTTTTAAACAAAATGTTATCAGATTAATTCATTTTCTATGGATTTTTGGAAGAATTGTGTTTTATATGTTTGCATGGTAAATTGTTTAATATACAGATAATGAAACCCTTACTAATATTTTTCAAATACCTTATTTCCTAATTCATTTTTTACTTGTAATTCAGGCAATGAGAGGAGTATGCAGAGGTTCCCTATTGTTGTTTTGATTTTGTCAATTTCTTCTTATATTCTACAAAATAGTTTTACATATTTTGTTATGCTGTTCAGATTACAAAGTTTCATTGTTATTTCCTAGCTTTGATTTAGACCTAGAAATGGTGACAGAAGAAAAATATGGCAATATTTGAAGACCAATTTAATGGTGGAAATTTGTGTTTTACAGTAGAGATGGTTATATTAGATGAGGAATTTAAATATATTGACATTTCTTAGATATTTTGTTTTTCTTAAAACATGATATATACATCATCATTTGAGTTGAATTTGGTTCAATTTAATGAATGGAGGAGTAAAAAACCGTATCTATTAGTTTGCATGTATTCTTTAAGTTATTCTTTTAAAAAGTCTTTGAAGCAGACTGGAATTTATATTAATTTTTAAATGAGAACCCCAAAAATGTAAGATGATTTTCCCATGTATATTACTTTTTATTGTTACCATTTCATCAATAGAATACAATTTTCCTCCTTTCAAATTCCATGCTCTTTTTACAGCACTTCTTAGTAACTAGTTATGTCCCCTATCCTAAGAATTTGGATAATTGATGAGAAAATTTTCTGCTTCCTTTTTTTTTTTTTTGGTGCAGGGTTCTCATCTTAATTATTGGAGAGGAAATATATTCTCCAGGGTACTCTTTGTATTAGTAAGCCAAAGGAGTGCTGATGCAAAATAACAGAAATCTGTTGGTCTTTATTCTTTGTAAAGGGTATTAATTTGGAGTAGAAGCTTACAGTGACCAGGCCATAAAGCATCAGTTTCTTCCTTCACCAAAGTCTGTTGCCATGTGTTAGATCAAGACAGCTGCGGACATTTGCCAGGTTTCAGGCATCTTGGGTTCCTCTCTTCCCAGGCCTTAGCTCTGGGCTTAGCTCCTTTGTTTCCTCCACAAGGTCAGCTGTAGACTATGAGGCACTATAAGCTCTGCCTCTCTCCGCAAGGCCAGCTGTACACTATCAGGAGAATGGATTGTCTCTATCCCGGAACCTTCCTTCCTTCCTCATGAGCAATCTCCTCC
Organism: Cabassous unicinctus; assembly: GCA_029593785.1. Classification (NCBI taxonomy): domain Eukaryota; kingdom Metazoa; phylum Chordata; class Mammalia; order Cingulata; family Chlamyphoridae; genus Cabassous; species Cabassous unicinctus. The sequence continues at coordinate 11,563 of JAQZBX010046646.1, read as the reverse complement.
GTCTGCTCAACTCCCTGGGCTCCAGCATCAAAATTCCAACATCAAAACTACTCCAACTCTGTCCTTTTCAATGTATTTTATCTTTGAGACCCCACCCACCAATGGGTAGGACTCAACACCCTACTGACATGGCCCAGTCAACGCCCTGATCATAACTTAATCATGGCCAGATTAACAGACCAGTTAACAAGCTTACTCCAATATCTAATTTTGGAATTCATAGCTATATCAAACTGCCAAATTGCTACACCGTTTATCACCTAAAGTGTTAGGGTGCTTTCTGGAGAGAACAGACAAAAGAAATTTACATACTTTATGTAGCAAACCCTGGAGACCAATCAGAGATTCACATAATAATTTTATATTGTTGCCAGTGATCATCTTTACCCTTGGAGTATATTTATACAAATATTTTAAATTAAAGATGAAGTCTTCATCAGATTGGCAAGTTTGGAGCCAAATCTACTCTGATGGGCCCCAAATACTATGACTCCCATTGGTTGCCTAAAAAATTTCCATTTTCACATTAAGTGTGGCAGTTAGAGAGACACCTAAGAGAGTCAGAAACTTTAATATATCTGCAAACACAATTGTCTGATTCCTTCCTGTGGAGACTTCTCCTCTGCCTCGTAACAAAAATCTAACTTTTAAAAAAATCTATCTCAAAGAATATTTATGTTTTCTGGTTTTAACTTATTTTAGATTTATTAATCCCTAGACATTACCTTAGAATTAATATTCATGTATTATTTTGTCAGTGGAAATAATGGTCTTATTATTAATTAGTTTGTATAAACTTAAACTAGAGTAAATGGAACAAATTAGAAGCTCTTTTCCTAAAAGAGTTTCCCTTGCCATAGACAAATTTGAACTGCAATTTCTCTTGCTTCTAGTACCCACATGTACAAATGTTATTTTAACTAATTTGTTGAAAGATTTAATAGGTATATTTCTTTCAAAAATTAGTTTGGATGACAATACACAAGATAAACAATCTCTACTCACACTCTACCAAAATGTATTGGGGGGTTTCATGAAAGATATTTCCATTAGTCAGTCAGATACACATGTTACATTCTTTACTACACTCAATTAATATACTCTGGTTATTTGTATTCCCTTCAGGTCTTTTCACCTGTTTACATACTAAATCTGTATTGCCTCAGAGCTAGTTTTAGTTGTTTAGATTGAATAGTTTTTTCTGTTATTAAAATGCTGCGTTGGTTGATACAATATTCTGTTAATGCTTTTAAATAGAGCAGTCATGTAGCAAATTAATGAATTAACTTCACTATTAATGTTCCTCAGACATGATATCAATTAAATGTGAAAATTACATCACAAGTAACCTGTCATAGAAATTCAGTATATACAAGTTTTGAAGAATGGCTAACAAAAAGAAAAACATACCTTTAAAATTATACCTAAAGAATAATTGAAATGGCAAACGAGCTACTATCTAGGTGTTGAACAAATTTGAAACATTTTATACCACCTATTGAGACTAATTTCTGACACACATTAATTAAGCTATTGTTCAAATACTTCATTTTATATTTCCCAAATTTCATATCACATAGAAATGGGTGAGTTCATATTTTAAATGAGAGAAATAGTGCATGAAATTTCAAAGCTATTCCCTAACATGGAAGGATATTATTTTTTGTCATTTTTAATTACATAAGAGTATTTCAGATTTGATTATAGGTTACCAGGTGATTATGGAACAAAATTTAATATTCATTAAGAAATATTTAATTATACTTATCAATTTTATAACTTTCTTAAATATAAATAAATCTCAAAAATTGGGAGCCATATTAAACCTAAAGGTAGAAGGGAGGGGGAAAAATACTGAGAATTAAATTTACATATTCTCCTTTAATGTGTCACACTTTCATATAAAGGTGTGTTTTCTTATACCACAGAAGTGTCTTAAAATCATTTAATCTAATCAATAATTTGAGGTGAATCCCTTCTATATAAATCCCAAATGAAAAATCATTTAGAATATACTTTAACAATTTCATTTGGAGAATCTCATGTATTTGAAGACAGTCCTTGTCATTTCCCCAAATCTCTACTTACTACAAAGGTCTTCGTAAGGTTGAGCAGAAATGTCTTTGTCTGTGACTTTTTCCCATTGTTTCTGGGTCCTTCAGAATCAATCAATTGTAAGTCCTTCAAATAAATAATGACAGTAATGTCAGTTTTCACATATCTAAATTTCATGTTCCTCCTAACCTCAGTCAGACTCATCTACCATGACCAAACACAGCAATCCTGATCACCCATATGAACATGTGCTATTATTTTCTCCCACTCTTTCAAATGCGAACATATCTACAATTAAAAAAAAAAAACAACACTCGTTCATTTAATTATTTGAAAATATGTATCAAATGCTGTATAGGCCCTTCTTTAAGGATGGAGGTCCACAGACCTCTTGGATTAAATATTGTAGAGTTTGACGGCCACAACAGAAGCTTCCCTTATTCTCAAGCAGCTTTTAAGTTATTGGGGAAAATTAAGCAAAAGAATTATAAATGCTATGCAGAAAGTTTAAGTGAAGTGAGATGGCATAAAATGAGTCATATGTGACACGGTCTTTGGTATATACATAAAGTATTGTGAAGAAGCAAAGGAGGGAGTTATCCTATATCTTTGGGGAAATTTTGAATACATTTTTATAAATGTAATACTTTCAAGAAAATTGCATATATCATCATGTTAAGAGCTAAAATGGCAAAAAACATGAGATTTTATTTAAAACTTTAAAAAAGTCAGGACATGACATACGTTCAGATAGAGTCACTGTTAGTTCTATACAGCAGATGGCACTCCTATGGAGCTTTTCATGGGAAGTCAATAATCCCTCTTATCCTACATAGTAAAATCAAAGGCATCTGAGTTTCTTTAAATGGTAGGGTGTGACTACAGTATTATAATTATTTCTTTTTTCATAAGGCATTTATTCAGAAATTAGTAACTTTAAATTGCCAACTTTCTAAGGAAAAGATGCTTTTGTCAAGATCTATATTGCATTCTCATAATGGGTCAATTTTCTTACAGTGTAAAAGGAGATTGGGAAAGTCCAAGATATGTGGGGTAATTAAAAGTGGAAAAGGAATATGTGTCAAGATCTCTCAAATGGCCTAAAATATCTGAAAATAGCTATGTCAACCCATTCTTCTCATTATCCTTGTTAGCCTTTGAATTAAATTCTGGAATACATTAAAAAGTAAGATATGGACCTTGCCTTCATTAATCTACAGTTTACTGCAAATACTGATAGCAATAAAAAGAAATGCAAATAGACACAAAATTGAATAACACTAAATTTGGAAAGGAATTTAAGAAAAAATGAAAGTTTGATTTGTCCTAAGATATATAGTAAGAAGAATAGATGCAATTACAGAGGAAAAGGGAAGCTTTCAAAAATAATTTCTGAGCTGAGAAATACAGGAAGAGCATGAATTAATTAGATGAAGGGATAGTTCCTGGAGTAAATGATCTAGGAGGAGGGAACAGTATGTGCATTTTCTCTGTAATATGGCAGCATTCAAGAAATATAAAGAAAGTCATTGAACCTGGACCAAAGAAAGACTTACTAGATGAGCTTGGTTAGACAAAAAGGTGATGGCTTGGACAAGGCCATAAATTATAAACCAAGTGATAATTTTGCTAAAATATTAATTTGACCAAAGCAAAACACTGTGTATTCTGTACAAGGAAAAACAGGAAAATTGAACAAAATAAATACCAACCACCACCATTTAAACGTTATATAAATAGGAAGAAGCTTGTATAACACTGACATATAGTTTAGTCATCAGCCTAGAAAAAATATGCATAAAATTTTTATGTATACATTTTTCAAAATACTGGAAGTAAAATAACTGAGAGGTCCAACAACCTGGAGTGAGACCTTGGTTATCAAATTTAGCTGTTTCACTTTCTGTCCATTTCAAGCATTGACTTTATTTTTGCCTTTGAATCTATTTTTTGGTACTTGAAGGGAAAATCTGTGCATTATATTAATAATTTATTCACCAATGGATTTAACTTAATGCTCAGTAATAATTTAATTGATTTTACTTGAGTATGGAAGCCAGTGCATGTAGAACGCTAAACTATGGCTGGAAGTAGATTCACCATGGTTACAAATGCAGGAAATAGACTTGCAAATAAGTAAATTTTTGAGTGCAGAATGCTTCAAAATAATTGAAAATATTTTGGCGTTCAGGACCTCGGATGGTGAAAATGGTGCCGCGGATGGGAAAGAAATAGACAAAGAGAAGAAGAAACTGGGATTAGGGTCTCTCCATCCGATATGGAGAGAAGAGAACAGTCACCTCACAAAGTGTGGCTTTTATTCTGGCTTTAGAACAAAGAAAATATGAGTGAGCATGTGCAAGGTAATAGATACTTGACAGTTACATCTTACTGAAATCAACAAGTCTTAAAGGTCAATAGCTCAGTTCTTTGTTACATTTCTGCAATTCACAGGCATAATCTCAGGATGTTTCCCCACCCAGCTCCTAGCATGAGACAGGAAGGCTAGTTTATTACATTCCAAGGTGACCTTTCTATCAGTAGTCATGGCCTTTAATTGAAACTCCATCATTTCCCCCTTTTTTTATTAGCTAATAATTTTTTTTTCACTGAAGCTCATAAGAACCATTATATAAGCTGATATAAGGTACCTCCTGTCACACTTGTCTTCTTCCATAGGCTCTTGTGACTGTGCCTGTCTTAGGTTGTCCTCTGAGAATCTTACCTGTCATTGACTACCAGTCAAGCTTTTGAGCTCTTACATGGAAGGCAATTTCATTAATATTTATACTTCTTCAGGTTCCTTAAGTGAATATTTTTGTGCAGATAATTAGTATTATGATCAAGGGGTTATTAGTGGAATCTTTCTACTAAATAATGCAAAATTAGTTTTTCATGGCCAAGTTTCTTAACATAAATGCATTTATCTGATCTAATTCTTCATTTTTTCTATGAATATATGTAGACATGCTCAATGCCTTCTTTTGCAATTCTAAAATATCTAAAGAAACATTATGTTTATATCCAATCAAATGATTTTTCACTTCCTCCTAATCATGTTCACTATTATTATAAGGCAAAGGAGTAATACAAAAAGAACTTTCATTCCAATCGCATTTAAGAGCTCTTAACAAGTTTAAATTATGAATTTGGTTACCCAATTGTATAATAGTTGTTTCAAGATTATTCACACAATTATTCAGTCCCATATCAATGTGAGACTGGCTATGCCACATCTCACGTACATTTTTATGCCAGTCCTTAACATTGTGGTTTCTGGAGTCCTTGATGCAGGGCTGTGCTAGCGACAGCTGCAGCAGTTATGATGACAATCAGTCCCAAAATTCCTGCTATTAAAAGTCCAATCAGTCTTTTGGTTCTTTTTAAATAATGGTTGAGGAAATGCCACAGCAACTGGGATTCTGGAGACTGCTGCCAATGTCTGGTCATCTGAACTGGTAACCATAGTCCTTTTCTTCTTCTTGCTGTAAGAAGAGTTGGATTTTCCTGCAAATATAAATTCTAAAGACATGTAAATAAAGAGCAATTGGAGCAACAAATGTTCCTTTCACCAAAAGTTACTTTTCCAATGATAATACGATCTCATAGGCATACTGTAAGAAATTGAGTTGATTTTCTTTTTAAATTAGTAATATTAGTTTTACTGCCTTACCATTCAATAATTGGACCAGTTCCCAAAAATAATTTCCACAAATAACTCTGAGTTAAAGTTTAGTGTCCCATGGTTATGGGATATATCTTCCTTGATTTTTCCAATTTATTGAGCTGTTAATAAATGCTGTATTACCAAAATTCCAGAAATAAGGATTACTGTCATTAGTAATTATGGTTGGATTATTAATGAACCAAGATTTGGTTGTGTTTTTAATAGGTTTCAGTATCCGTATAAGGGCCCAATCCTTTACAATTCCATTGGAATCATTAAACAACACAGCCTCTGTAAGCCCATGACAAATATGCCATTTGTTATTAAGTAGTCAGTTGTGAGAGACACATGTAAGATTTACCATATTTTCTGGTTTATTTGGTAAGGAAGGGAAAATGAGAACATAAATTCAAGTTTCATTTTTCTCTGTTAAAGCTACACTGTGATTTTTAGGTTGCATGCATACAGAACCATATCCAATAAAATAGGAGAGTCTATAAAAGGTAAAGTTAATTTTTTTTATAAATTTCCCTTCTTCTTTTGGCTTTAAGGGTAGTCATATATCTATAGATCCTGGAAAAATGATGAGATTAAGATAAATTGGGTAAGACTCATTGTTCCAAGTTAACAGCTCTAAAAGAGGTGGGTTGGTAATATATGCCCAATAAGTGTAATTATGATGTGGTATCTTACCTTGACCTAATACTTTACCTATAATTAATCCAATGTAAAACCACCATGTCCATAGTTCAAGTCTTGGCAGCATCTTCAACTCTAGGCTTGATTCTTCTGGAGGGGTTCCACTGCTGTTCTCCTGTTTCTGTAATGATAAGAGCAAAACCTCGGCCCCAAAATTTTACCTCTCCTTTTTCCCATTTATTGGTTGTTTCATTTTTCCAATATATTGGTTGTCCACATTTTTCATTTTTTTAATTAAACTCCTAATGTCTTTCTGCTGCTGTGGTATTAGAAATTTGTTGTCTATTAAGAAAATTTAAGGTAAGCAATGCTTTAGATAGTTTGTCTTTAGCAGATTCTCCTCCATCTCCCTCTTTTTTTATTTTTATAACATTAATTTTACTGTTTATAAACAGGGGTTTAACTGTTATATTCCAATCTTTTATAATATGTATACATACATTCACATGCTTACCAAACCAGGGGGCACACTGATATGCTTGACTTATTTTTGGCTAGAATTCTTGATAGATACAAGGTAAATGTTAATATGTATATTTAGTTTAATAAGCTTATACTAATAATTAGAGTGAGAAACATGAATAACATAATCAATTAAAAAGATTAAGTTAATATTGAACAAAGTTACAGAATGACAGATAAATAGAGCAGTTATATATATATATATATATATATATATATATACTTACTAATATTTAGCTTTTAGTTGGGAAGTGTTGAATTAGCAACAGATACTAGAGTTTTGGTTGGCTGTGTTGAGGATTAATGAATTTAGACTACAGATGCCAATTTGTGAGTATTTTGCTAATTCCTGAGGAAGGGGCCAGCTTCCCCAGAAAGGAACACAACACTCCTTGGGCAGTATATTTCAAGGTTTATGCATCAGTCCCTGGGAGAGTGGCCAGCTCCTCCAGAGAGGAATACAACACCTTTTGAAATGTACTTTAACCTTTTTAATTTGTTACAAAGCATCCTTGATGTGCTTATTATTTTAGTTTCCATTTTTTTAAATTAGATATATATTTATTTTTTTTTTTTTATTAGCAGAGGTGGAGTAAATTAGATAAAAGTTAAAGCATCTGCCTTTTCATTCTTAGGAAGAGAGGTAGTTTTATAACACATATTATTGTATTTTAAAATAATTAAAATTATGATTAATAACATTATACTTTTATTTAATATTACACTGAAACATTATTAAATTTTCAGCAATTTTATACACCTTTAAAGTATATGAACTTTTTATTCATATGACTTTGTTATAAAATTAGAAAATTTCTTTCAATTATACAACAGTTTTAAATACTCTATTTTCAACTCACAACACATCACATGAACTCAACCGTTTCTAGCATTCTTTCCCCTTCTAGGCAACAGAGCAAATCATCTGCAACAGTTTGAAACAAAAAGGCTCCTTTTGAGAAAGCAGGTTTAAACATCATGTTCTTCCAAAAGTGACAAAACCCGTTTCTTCAAGGAAACTCCAAGGCCAAAGCACAAGAAGCTACTTTGACAAAACTCTTTCTCCCCTGTACACTTTCCACCCAGGAGAAAAACTCTGTGCAAACTTCCACCAAACAGACCAATGACTTGAGAAACCCTGAGAAACAATAAAACCCCAACTTTGTTTTAATAGTTAGTCATTTTATCTTATGATAAAATTACTCTCTTTTCTTTATTAATAACATTCTATGTAAACTGTTTCTAAGCAAAGTTCTGACAACATACAATTACCATCAATATCAAACAAACTTGTTAAAATAATGATTTAGTTTGTTTATAACTATTTTTATTATTTTAAATTAATACCGATATTTATTTATTAATATAAGCACTTATTTAATGTTGGCCATTTGAATAGAGCTCATTTAATAATTTTTATTCATCAATTTAATATTACCATCTGGAGGTATCAAAATATACAGTGACACTGAACAAACAGACAAACAAAACAAGTTACAGCACATCAATAGAAACATGCATCTTTGATTTTACTGTTTGAGAATTTTTCTGGAAACTGTATTGCTAAGTTTTCTTACTTTTGCAGTGGTTTAATTTTATAAGCTTCTATCATCCCACAGCCTTATCATTATGTAAGCAGTACGAGGTTTATAAAGTTGCTGCTGAGACTGAAGGGTTCACATTCACAGCAGGAGTTGAAGAGCTAAAGGTTCAAGAGCAGCAGAAATAAGACTACACAAAGACCACACATGAAGGGGAATTATTTCTCCCTTTTGATGAGCCCTTTTTAAAGCTTTCATCACTAAGTTCCATTGTTCCAGGTTTAAAATATCCTGCCCTTGTGCCTGAAACCAATAACAATATTTCTGTACAAAAGAAGAAAGCTCCTCAAAACCCGAGGATTTAATAGTTACACCAGTGCATTTTAATAAAGTTTTTAACACTCTAGAGTACTCTTCAAAGTTTGACTGCTGATTACCCATTACCCTGATGATTCCAAGGATGAAGCTTACCTTTTCTGTTTTCTTTTTCTTTAAAACCACTCTCAGGAGCTCCTTGGTCCGTGCACTGACTGAAAGAAAGGTTTCGTTTTCAGAGCCCCACGTTGGGCGCCATATGTTGGCATTCAGGACCTTGGACAGTGAAAAAGGTGCTGTGGATGGGAAAGAAATAGACAAAGAGAAGAAGAAACTGGGATCAGGGTCTCTCCATCTGACATGGAGAGAAGAGCCCAGGCACCTCACAAAGTGTGGCTTTTATTCTGGCATTAGAGCAAAGAAAATACCAGTGAGCATGTGCAAGGTAATAGATACTTGACAGTTACATCTTACTGAAATCAACAAGTTTTAAAGTTCAATAGCTCAGTTCTTTGTTACATTTCTGCGAATTCACAGACATAATCTCAGGATGTTTCCCCACCCAGCTGCTAGCATGAGACTGGTGGGCTAGTTCATTACATTCCAAGAGGACCTTTCTATCAGAAGTCATGGCCTTTAATTGAAACTCCATCAAAAATACATGGATATTTTTAATCATATCATATCTATTTTAAGAAAGCTAATGATAAATAACTCACTGTGTGACTACTCAGTGTCAGAATTTGTGCTAGGTCATTTTTTAAAACTCTTGTTTCTCCATTTAATCAATACAACCTGCAAATATTCCAAAAAAATAACTAGCCCTTCTGTTTTTTGATAAGGTTAAGCTTATTGAAAAAGGATATGCATTTGCATACTGGAAAACAATGAAAGTGTTTACGCAAGTCCTTCCCTCCAATGGATCTCAATAATCAAAACAACTACAATAGTAAGAAACAAAAAAATAAAAAATAAAAGAACCCTGAAAGTGTTGTTGAGCATTTTAAACGATGCTTAAAAACAAAATGCAAAAAGCAAATGAAGTGGTACCACACCGCCTAGTATAAAACACCAAAATATTTTCACTGGTGGGTAGTTTGATGAACAAATATTTTTGGTTGATTGCATTTTTCATCTTTGATTCACAGCATCAAGTAGATGCAAAAGAGACAGAAAGTGAAATGGATTGTATATTTAGCTATAGTAATGGATCATGAGAAATGTTTTTAAGAAGTTAGAGCACTATTGGAGAAAGCACATTTTCCTCTTCCCAATTTCCCACATGAATGCAAAGATGCGAGTTTTAAACACTATGTTTCCTTCTCGTAAAATACTGGACAGAAAAATTCTCCTCTTTTTCTATACCTGCTTTACTCCTAGGAGAGGAAGTAAAACCTTGTATTTGGGTGCAGTGTTTCCCCAGTCACCTTGGAAGCACTACCTCAAGGAATGTATCACATTGAGAAGGGAGGTAAGAAAACAGGGCTCATTTGAGGGTGCACCTGACAATTGCAGCAAATGGTCAGACTACATATGATCATTATATTTTACCAAACCACCTCCCCAGAGGTTTTTGCAAACTCTTCTTCTGATTTTAAAAGACATTTTTAAGAGTAAAGACCAAATAATGATATTTCTAATTCCAAAAGATGAAGTCATTAACCTGAATAAACCTCTTAAGTAGCTGCTGAAGAAATTTCCAGTTGGAACTCTGGGAGTTTACAGTTTATGTTACTGAAATCAAACTGAAATATCATTGGAACATATATAGTATAGAGACTACATATGATCAGTCAAATTGATTATCTGGCCTTTATGTAGTTGTGGATTATTTATTGAAGAATTTGACTAAATATGTTTTTAAAAGGAAAGTAGGTGAAAATCATAAGTACCTTCAAAATATTTACAGAAATATTTCCCTTAAATATCATTTACAAAATGTGATGCACTTTTATAATTTCAAATATGCTCAGAACCCACTCTCCCTCTCTCGTTTCCAGTGACTTGAAATTCTAGTGTTTCTAATAAAATTTTTCCAATTGTGCTCAGAGACTGGCAAACATCCTCTTCTTCTAAAACTGAGATCTTCATTTGAAAAATTGCAGTCTCTATTCTAGGGGTCATGCTAAGTTATTTGGAAGAATTTAAATAGCATAAAAGAGGGAGATCTCTGAAGATAAACTGACTAGTTTCCATACACTTTGTATTATATGCTCTAATAGGTCAGTATATTAGTGAGAAAGATAACTACCAATTTACCTTAAATGAGGTGTTCATTTCTTTTTTAGTAAGTTCTCATATTTTGAACATAGTGTAAGGATGTATGATTCAAATCTTCTGCTTAATCAGTTCTATAACACAAATGTTATGTGTATAAACATAAAAAAATAATTTTTTATGTTTTTTCAGTAATTAAATAAAACACTAGAACATTTCTTTAGAACAAATAAATCTTTGGGAATAAAACTATAAAAACATTTTATTTTTCTTCAATCACCATGTAATCTTGTTCTTTTAAGAAAAAGACCATTTATATAATTATATTGTGCATAAAAATTCGAGAATAGTTTTACACTTTTGCATCTTTAATTCCTTTTTTTTTTTTCTTCATACAATAAACTTTATTTTCAGAAAGAAAGTATAGGGAATTCTATATATCTTATGCTCTCCTTTTCAAAATTCACCCTATTAATAATATCTTACATTTGTGTGGTACATTTTGTAAAATTGATGAACAAATATTGAAGTATAATTTCTAACAAAAGTAGTTTGCATTACAGTTTATATTTTTCAGTGTACAGTTTTATAGGATTTGACAAAATGT
>JAQZBX010046645.1:0-20710 GCA_029593785.1 Cabassous unicinctus | reverse complement strand
TCCTGGAATCATACTCATTAGAAATAGGTATTCACCTGCCAGTATATCATCTGAAAATGTTGAAGATTTGCTTTTCCAGTACTAATATCTCTTGTTTCTTTTTCTCATTCCATTGCACTGGTGGGATCTTCCAGCATCCTGGTGCCTAATATTTGTGTCATAGACTTAATTTCCATTTCAATATTTGAGGGGAGTTCTTCTATTTCTCTTACCACAGGAAACTGACTCTTCTAAGTCATTTTGGGAGGTAAGTTTTTGTTCTTTACTTAATTCTTTATTGATATATCTGTTATTCTCCACCCTGAATCAACTTTGTATTTTTAATATATATATTTTTTATTTTTTAAAGATAGTTAGATTACACAAACATTACACAAAAACTACAAGGATTCCCTTAAGCCCCATCCCCCACACCTCTTACACCATCCCTTATAAACAGCATCCTTCATTAATGTGGCACATTGATTGCAAATGATAAATGCATCCTAGGGCATTGACATTGAGTATGGACCATAGTTCACATTGTAATTTACACTCCCACACAATTTGCCACGCTATTGGAATGTATGTAATGGCCTATATCGGTCATTAAAATGCCATTCAGGATGCTGAATCAACTTTCAACACATATATTTTCCAAACATGGGTACTTTTCCTGGAGATCTTCAAGTTTCGACATGGAGATATAAGTAAGTTGATCTTCTCAGGTTTAGCATTTTATTAACATCTGTGATAATTTTTATTGTATTTACTTATATATATATATATATATATATATATCTGTTCAAACTCTTTTTTTTATTTTTCCATGTGAATAGACTTCTAACTATTTTTCTCTTTTTCTGGCTTTAACAAAAGAATTTGCTGTGAAATTTTTTTTTCATTTCTAGGAGTTTCTTCCTTTTAATCCATTATCTATAGACTTTATCTTTATGATTTCCTCCCTTCTCCTTTGCCTATGTTTCTTTTGTGGAACTTTTATCAATAACATTATCAAACTTTTAAAGTTTTCATTTAAGACTAGAATGAATATGTGTTCATTTGCATTCTAAAATCAAGATTAACATTATAATTTAGAGATTATAACTTTTAGTAATTTAGTGTAGCCTGTTGCAACTATTTTACCTTTGGTATTGGCAAATATGGGTTTCCCTATAAAAGATCTCTGTGCTAATTTAAATTATCCATCCCAGAGCATCAGATCAATTAGGCATTTGTAGCACTAAATGACTGGTAGTTTTTCTCACCCAATAGAATTTTGTATTATTACTCTTTTTGAAAAGACCTTTTGAATACTTCAGTGAAGGTAACATCTCGTTTTTATTTCATTTTCATACAATAATGGTATGATGAAATTTTTTACAAAGATTTATACCCTCATGTACATTACCTTAGTGATTTGCTAATATCCAATGTTGTTTTTTATTCTGTATCATATGGAAGTTAAGTGTTTCACTTCATTTTTTAGCTACATATGTTGTAAAATCAATATATTCCCAATATAAAAATTCAAACCAAGAATTATATAAAGTAAAAATTCCCCTACCATCTACATATAGGCTTCCCACATACAAGGTTCCAATGCTGTTTTTGCTCACAAAAGACATAACCTTTCTGCTTTCCATAATTAGGTGATTCAAGTGGATTAGTTATTGCATTTAAAGTTTTATGCTTGGCATATTTTCACCTTGAGTTTTTCAGTATTATGGCCCAATTTTTCATCTTTTCCTTTCTTATTTCTACAAAAGATTTATATTCAGAAAGGACTATTTATTTTTAAGATTATATCTATGAAGAAATTTATATATCTATATATTCAGCTATATTTTCTATTAACTAGTATTTTCCATTCTTCCACATTTCTTTGAAACTTATTTGGGGATACAGAGATACAGTGTAACCTTATGTTTTTCTAAATAATAAGTCATTGAACAATTTTAAATAAATTAAAAAAAAACATGCTATAATGACTAGGAATTAAATACATTCAAATTAAGATGACATAAAATAATATATCATAAATCTTGGTGAGCATCAAATTAAATTTAATATTCTAGGGTTATTCCCTTTGAAAGCATGAAATAAAAGATCATTGTCACATTTTCCATTATTCTTGAAATTGTGTGGAATTTCAAACCAATGCAAAAAGATTTAAAGTGAAAAGGATATGGTGAGGTATATTGAAAATGTGGTATTTATAAATTATTTAAAGAAAGAAAATGTTAAACAATAAAAATTGTTAAAATAATATGTAAATCCAGAAAGCTAACATGACATGATAATATCAAAAAAATCAAAAGATTTTTTGGAAAATCATGGACACAATGAAGGGAGGAATCTCATCCTTAATGACATTAAACCTAATATAATGTTACCAAGAAATGAGCATGATATTCCTAAACATCATTGCAAGAATATTTACCAAAATGGTATTTAAACCTGAATTTAAGAAAAAATTCTCAATAAATGGTTTTGAATAAATGGTAAATATGAATTTGAGAAAAATGTCAACTCTCTATGAATTAATTTATATCTTTAATGGAATCCTCATTGAAATTCCAGTGATCTTCTCCTTGTATGTGTCTAAATGATTCTGAATTCATCTGGTAGAATAAGCTGGCACTAAGAATGAAGATATGATAGAATACTAGGTGATTTTCTCTATTCAACATTTAAATATATGATGAAGATACATAATTAAAAATAAGGACCAAAAAATAGAGAGCTTGCTCAGTGTAAAAGCAAAAAAATCATGAAATAGATGATCAGTTTTAAGAAAGTGATCAATGAAACCACAGAAATTTAATTACTGAGCACAAGAGTTTTACAGATAGATCAAAGCAAAAATATATTAATGAAAAATAAAGAAAACTGCATGTACAAAGGAGAGTATATGGGAACTCTATACTGTCTGCGTGATATTTCTGTAAACCTACAGCTTTGTTCATACAATTTTTTAAATAAAAATTAAACAAACTATTACCTATCATTAAGAAATCTTTAAGTAAATATCTAAAAACAGCTGGTACATAAATAGAATATGCCAATTACATATAGTAAAACATTTTTAATCTAATAATCATTGGTTTACATTGGAAAATGTTCATTAGATTCTCTTACATGAAAAGATAAGTCTTTATTTAATCTCCATTTCTGTTGAATCTATATCAGCAAAACTGATATATAAATGAAATGTAAAAATTGATTAATCTTTAGAGTGGATATCAATTTTTTAGCTACAAGATTGGCAAAGGCCCCAGAGAATGTAACTTCTACAAGTGATGCAAAGGTGAAACAAAGATTGGACAAATCAAATAATTAAAAGATCTGACCTTGAATTGGAAATTTCCATTCACACAGCATTGAAATGTAAGGCCAATAGCAGCCACATTTTATGTGAAAAGGGTTGATAGAATTGAGGTGTCAAGCAAACATTATAGCATTGGATACCAGATAGCAAAATTAATTACCATTTTTTTCAAGGAGAAACAAGTATTAGAAAATATATTTGGCATTATCAGCTACTTTGTTTAGGATATTGCTGTCATGCTGAAGAATGTCAGTTTTGAACAATTGTTTTTTTTTCTTTTTTCCTCTTAGCAGGGCAAACTGAGTCATGCCATGGAAAGAGGAATCCAAACAAGAGTTGTGAACTTTTACCCCTGGGATTTTCAGAGGAGAAGGGCCTTCAGCCTCTCTTGTTTAGTTCCTGTCTATGTACTTGGCTACTCCAACAGGGAACCTGCTTATCACACTGGCCAACATCTCAGACTCCTGCTTCCACATTCCTCTCAAACCTGTCTTCGGTGACTTCAGGTTCAGATCCAGCACCATTCCAAATGCTGCTAAGCATCCAGACACAGAACAAAGTTATCACCTATGAAGGCTGGTTCACCCAGATGTTTTATTTTTCTTTGTATTTGGATGCCTGGACAGTTTCCTTCTGACAGCGATGGCTTATGACCACTTCATGGCCATCTGTCAACTCCTGCATTACATGGTCTCCATGACCCCCAGGCTCTGTGTCCAGCTGGCTCTAGGGTCCTGGTATTTCACTTTCTTAATGGCCCTGATTGAGACACTGACCATCTTGAAGCTCTCCTTCTGGTCAAACACGTAAATCCCATACTTTTATTGTTAGCATCTTGAAGTCCTGAAGCTATCCTGTCTGACGTCCTCATGAATAACTTATTTTTGTACCTTGTAACTATTGTTAGTGGCATTCCTCCTCTCATTGGGATCCTTTACACCTATTCTCAGATTGTCTCCTCCATTCTGAGAAATTCGTCAGCAGATGGTAAGTATAAAACCTTTCCACCTGTGTGTGGCACCTGTCAGTTGTCTCCTTGTTCTATCGCACAAACATTGGCAAGTACCTGAGCTCTGAAACACCATCCTCTAAGATAAGTCTGGTGGCCTCAGTGATATATGATTTGACCATGCCTATGCTGAACACCTTCATCTACAGCCTGAGGAACAAGGATATGAAGGGGGAGTTGGGGAAGCTCTTTGGCTGGGGGCCACCTCTCAGTGATAGGTCATTAGAACTGTGTTAAGGAGGAATGGTGTGGATGGGCATTGGATGGGCATGAGAGTGGTGCAGTGTTGTGATTTAATTAAGTTGTATTGGTCTGTGCGGGGAAGTAATGCTAGGGTTTTGGTTGGACTACCCGTGGAACTAGGGGGAGGGTTGTAGGAAGGAACAGAGGAACTCTGTGGATTTATAGGTCTCTGGTTAAAACTACAATGTTGGCAATGTTCTTTTGACAAATATGGCAGGGAAGTATACTGGTGTTGGGCATTGTGTATGTGTGTGGTGATATACGGACTAAGGCACATATGGAACAAACTTCTGTGGAATACGTAAGTGACCATCTTGTCATAATGTGTTATTTCAATGCATGGAAAACCAAACAATAAAGAAGAAAATATTGATCTCTAATCCTGGGAAGTTCTACTATGTTCTCAATTAGAGGGACAAGAATTCTTCAAGAACATAGGCAGTACTAATAAAAGAAAACAGGCTAATATGTCAAACCCTCAATACTACTGCAAGTAACGATGAATCTAATTCTTCAAAAATTGAAACTTAGTGGTTACCATAGGTTCCAAGAGGAGGGGGAGGGAAGGATAGAATAGATGAACATAGGGGAATTTTAGGGCATTAGAATTTTTCTGCATGATCTAGCAATAATAGATAAAGGACATTTTATATTATATTATATTTTGTCAAAACTTAGAAAATTTACAGTCCAAAATGTAAACCATAATGTAAATTATTGCCCATGGCTAGTGGCAATGCTTCAATAGTTGTATATTAATTATAACAAATGTACCATTCATGTGTAAAATTTTGTTATTATGGGAGTATGGAAAAAGGGAGGGTGTGGGCTATATAAGAATTCACTATATTTTCTTTGAGACTTTTTGTAACCTAAAGCTTCTTCAGCAAAGGTCCTTATAGTGATGAAAGACACAATGTCTAAAAAAATTATATTGTTTCTATTTTTAATTGTATTTTAATTATTATTTTTAAAAATATTATTTCATTTTCTTAATTTTATTCAGTTATTTTGTTAGCTACATTTTTGGAGAGGTTTTGGATCACAGAAGGGTCATAACTATGGTAGGAAAGGATCACTGGAGCAGGGTGACAGTGATGGGGAGATGTGTGGTGAGGGATGAAACTAGAACATATATCTAAGGCATATGAATATGTTAAAGTGTTCAAGGGACATTGTCTTTGTCAGTGGATACCCATCTAAGAAGCAAAAGCATATTGAATTTCCATCCTGGGGAGTCCAGCTACTTTTGCTAATAGAACTGCAAGAATCCCCTGAGTACAAGTGCAGTGCCTAGGGAACTAAGACAAACCATTACACCAGGCTCTTGATATTGATGATTGTACTTATGAAAATTTTCTTGTGATACTGAAACTTAGCCTAGTATTATATATTGCCTAAGAGCTGCCTCCTGAAAACCTCCTTGTTGCTCAAATATGTCCTCTCTCTAAGCCAAACTCTGCATATAAATGCACTACCATCCAGCAGGCATGGGACATGAATCCCAGGGATAAGCCTACCTGAAACAGAGGGATTGTGACCAAGAACCAAATAACAAAGCTTCTGGAAAAAGACCTTGGCCAAAAGGGGGAAATATTAAATACTAAAGAATTTTTATTGCAAAGCCATTTCAAATTAAATTAGGCGGTCAATCCAGAGGGTACACATATGCATGTCTCAGCAAGATCTTGTTGATTGTCACAGTAAACAGTGCCTCAATGGGGCTTCTGAGGGCCCTAGACACATCCAGACACTACAAACCAAACAGACAAGTTCAGGAATTCAGCAAACTGTCAGTGAGGCTTTTATCTGGAATTTATGCTCTCCAGTGTAACAGACTTAGACTCATTTATAGATTTCCTACACTTGACTCTTTTGCTCTTTTTATTTGAAACTATAATTAGCACTATATTGTTAAATATGTGTGCCAGAAAATTAAATCTTTAGTCCATCCATGTGCCAGTTAAGCCCTAAATCTCAGCAAAGTTACAACACATACTCTCCAGTTCACTGAGATAACCCATGGCAACTAAAAAGGAGATGATGATGGACAATGCTCATCCCAAGTAACAGAGAGTGTCTGCAACTGTAAGCAAGAGAGTTCCATCCACCTGCCCCATGGGACCTAAACCTCCTGTCAATTAAAAACAGAGTGGCCATCACTAACCCTAAATCCTCAAGATTGGGGAATGAGCAATGGACTAAAGTAGACTTATTATTCTATTACAGACTTATTAATTTGGAAATAGAGGAAGTTTTATCATTGATATAAAGGCAATGGACACCAGAGGTTCTGAAGGGAGGAAGAGGGAAGAATAAGTGTAACATGGGGACATTTTAGGCAATCCTTCTACTAGGAATATATCCAGAATTATTAAATGCAGGGACACAAATAGACCATGGCAAACCCATCTTCATAGTGGCATTATTCACTATTGCCAAGAGGTGAAAACAACCCAAGTGACCATCAAATAGTAGGTGGTTAAATAAAATGTGGTATATACATATGATGGAATGCCATGCTGTAGTAAGAGGAAATGAAATTTAGATACATATGACAACATGGTTGAAACTTGAGGACATTATCTGAGTGAAATATGCCAGACATAGAAGAACAACTATTGCAGGTCTCACTAACATGAATTAAATACAAAGAATAAACCTATGGAATTAAAACCTAAAATATAGGATACTAGGAAATAGAAGGAAAGCTGTGAAGGGGTACTGAAGTTTAATGCATGTAAATTTTTTAAATTAGCTTGAGTGTAAAAGTATGGAAATGGGAAGAGATGGTAATACATTATAATAATTATAACTAACAAAGGTGGTTTATAAGTGAGATTGTGGCAAAAGGGGGTAATCTAAATGATGTAAATGTCAGTTCAAAGAAAGCTAGAGATAATCTAGTGACTGAAAAATATAGTGAGTCTGGTGGTGGATGATGGCTATGGTTATTTGTACAAATACAAGAATGTTCTTCTATGATTTAGAACAAATGTATGTCATTATTACAAGGTGGCAAGAGCATGGTGATGCATGGGGAAAATACTATTAAGGAAATTTATGGACTATAGTTAACAACAATATTGCAATATTCTTGCATCATTGTCAAAGAAGGTACTCTATCAATATTAAAGGTTTTACTTATTTGGGATGTATGGAAAAATATACCAAATGTAAGGTATAGACCGTAGTAACATTTTGATGATGTTCTTTTGTAATCTATAACAAATACTCCATAACAATGAAATGTGTTGGTGGAGGTGTGAAGCATGGGAATTCTGCATTTTGTACATGATTGCTTTGTGAGCTCACAACATCTCTAATTGAAAAAAAATATATGGAAAAAGAAAAATATATGTTGAAGACTCTCCCAAAATACTGAATCTCAGAAATCAACATTTTGACTTCCTCTTGTTTTACTTAATTTTAAGCAACTCATTCCTTGAATCTTTGGATTCTTCCTGCCCTCTTCTCTCCTATTTATAAAGTTATATCTTGGGTCTCCTTTTTCAATTCCTTTTTGGTAATTTTAAATTTATTTAATTGAAACTGATATACTCAGTTATTAATATTAACCATTTATATTTTGTTTAAAATGGATATTATCTCACACATTTAATATATTTCATCAGAGGTGATTTTATCTATGCCTATTTTGGAAGTGCTCACTTGAAAATTCATTTACAGAGATATTTTTAGGGTTTTGTAAATGAAATCAAGCACAATATTTCATCTCTTTCACTTTCTTTTCAGTTATGTTAAATTTACTAAATTTTTCTAATCATCCCAATTTTCAATCCTTGACTTTTAGACTAAATCTATCAATCTTCATAAGCAGTTCTTGGTATGGGGTTTATGCTCAGTTTAGATTTGTTGAATTGAGTGATCAGGGTGGGTGAATGGTTAAATATGAAGTAGTGTCTCACTAGAAAAATACAAACATATTGAATTAATACAAGTTTTTCAAGTAGAAAAGTAGTTCAAAACTATTAAATGATAATAACCATGAGACTCTCTATGTGGCCACATTGTTTAAACATTTTTACACATTGGCTCATTTACTTCTTGGATTAACTTTTATCTGACTACTATCATTTTCCATTACTTACACATGAAGGATGAAGAGCTTCCAGAAACAAGGGAGCTAGCTCAATTTCACAGCTTTGTGAATAGACAAAGACAAGTCAAACCCAGGCTGTCTAAATCAAAACCAGTGTCTCAAGCATCATTATATTGACTCTAACTAAGCCTTATAATTGAAATATTTAAATATCAATGGAAACAAGAGTCTTTCTGATTTATGGAAATTTGGATTCCTTAATTATTTCATTTCTCATTCTTTGATTATTAGTGAAATTGAGCATATTTTCTATTTCCATGAGGCCAAATTAAATCAAGGTTGGCTATAATCCATAATTCTGATCTCTTTATGAGCAAAGGAAACACAGACAGAATCATTTGAAGTCAGAAGTTAGAAGATGCCAGAGTTGAGGCATATCACCATATGACAGAGGCAGAGGTGGAAACCAGGCAGCCTTAAGGATTGTGGCAAGCCAGCAGAAGAAAGCTACAGAATCTGGGAGGACACACAT
Organism: Cabassous unicinctus; assembly: GCA_029593785.1. NCBI lineage: Eukaryota > Metazoa > Chordata > Mammalia > Cingulata > Chlamyphoridae > Cabassous > Cabassous unicinctus. The sequence goes on along the minus strand of JAQZBX010046645.1, from coordinate 11,553 downwards.
TCTGCAGAGACCTGGATTTTGGACTTCTTGCTTCTAGAGATGAGATGAAAAATTCTTACTGTTTATGCCAACAAGCCTGAGGTTTCCATTTTAGCATCTTGACAAATTAAAATTCCACATTTCCCAGAATCCATGCCTTTTCAGTGGACTCTGTGGGTCTCTTAACTCATATTTGATACTGCGCAATGCTTAAAGCATTTTGTTTCCTTTTGCTAAGAGTATAAGCTGAAAAGGAAGTGACTCAAGTGGCCTTTGCATGTTTCTGATGCTGTACTTGGAGCCCTGAATCTGGCATAATAACAATTCCCAGGCTAGCCAGCTAGAAGTTGGAAAGGAATGTTGAGCCAAGGCTAGTAGAGTTAGTCAAGGCCAGTGGGAACTTCCTATGGCCAGTCAAGCGCACAAAATGTAAAAAACCCCAGACAAGATCAGCAGAGCCTTCCCAGGTAACACAAAGCTGATCACATGCTCATAAAGACACTGCAAAGATCAAACATCTCCACCCCATTGACAGCCAGGCAATACTAAAAGCATCATCTTAAACCATTTACTTATGGGATGGCTCATTTTGCATTGTGGCAGTTATTGATTATTTATGAATTAAAAAAAGAGAGATTATGTTTGTAAACTGGTCTGCTCTGCTGGGCTTGATAACCCCTTGATTGCATTAGATTCAGCTGAGACATCTGATTAAAATATATTAAGATTAGGGCTTTGATTCAACCACATCATTAGTGTTTGACTCAGCATTGAGTTCTAGCGCCTTTGGTGGGCTGATAAAACAGACTCTCACATGGAAGTAGACACACAGGAGAAGAACACAGAGGAATAGACACAACCCATTAGACACAGCAGAGGTGCTTGAAGAAAGATGAGCTTGTTAGTTTACAGTTGACCTTGTGAAGAGAACAGACAAATGAGCCTGGAAAGAAATGAGCCCCAGGGAGAGAGATGAACCTTATATGAGGCTACAGTTGAGATCGGAAGAATCTTGGGATGACAGAGACCTAAGAGGAAGAAGGAAGGCTGAACCTTCACAGACATTGATGACCATCTTGCTTCAACATATGGCCAGTGACTTTGGGTGAGAAGGTACCTCTTATGGTACCTTGAATTGGACTCTTTAAGGCCTTGTATTTGTAAGCTTCTATCCCAAATAAATACCCTTCATAAAACCAACATAGTTCTGGTATTTTGCATCAGTACCCCTTTGGGTGACTAATACATGCATCAACAACTGACTGATACAATGAATGTGAACAGAAGGGAGTCATTCAGAATGATCAGCAATCCATATTTTCAGCATTCCTTCAGCGATTTGAAGAAAGCATTCATGATCACTTTGCAATTCAATTTATTTGCAGTTACCTATATTAGAAGGATACTGCCATTAATGTAAGCTTCCCAGTAACCAGCAGTGTTTGCAAGGATGTGGATGTTTGTGCAGTAATAACTCATGGCTCTGAATCAGAACACTCCATTGCAAGAGGCATTACTAGGCATATTTTCAACTGCTTGTGTATAATCCTATTTCATCAAGTATATAGAAGGGAGTACTGCAGAGACAAGAGATAAAGAACTGCATGGTAGAGAAAATAGCTAGATTTTAAATTGGCTTCTCTTTAAAATGTATAACATAAATGTGAAAAAGGGCAGATTCTGTTCAGAGGAAAGCAAGAAATCATAGTTGTAAGCAACTCTGGAAGTATTCAAACATAAACAGAAATGTGATCCAATTAAATAATATAGAAAAAGCCACCCATTCTTGTTCTCCAATAAATAAACTCCTTAAACATGGACATGAAGCTTGCATATACAAGGAGAAAATTTTTTTCACCAAAGTTAAAAAGTTTCTCTAGTAAAACAATGTATGATTAAAAATTTTACTTCATCATATTTAAGGTCATCTCGACTCTAGGCAGGTCTACATGCACATTGTAAGTAAAGAAAGTAAATTTCTAGCTCTGAGGGTTTGAGAGTTGCTAAAACCAGCTTATATTCCACCACAGGACAAATGACACTTTGCAGGCTCTCTTCCGAAAGAATTTTTTCACAGCCCCTTTTAGGTCTTTATTCCTGAGACTGTAGATGAAGGGGTTCAGCATAGGTATGACCATGGAGTACATCATAGTGGCTGGTGCACCTGAATATGTGTTGTGTGAAGCAGCAAGACTGAGGTACACCCCTATGCTTGTACAAAAAAATAAGGAGACCACCAAGAGATGAGACACACAGATAGAAAATGCTTTATACTTCTCCTGAGCTGATGAGATTGCACATACAGAGGAACCAATATTATAGTAAGAGACAAGGTTCCCAGCTAGGGGACCCCCACCCAGCACTCCAGCTATAAAATATGTCACTAAGTAATTGAAGTTGTTGGAACAGGCAAGTTGTACCATCTGACAAAGTTCACAGGAGAAGTGGAGAATTTCCACATGTGTACAAAAGAACAGTCATAACACCATTAACCCCTGTGAACAGGACTGCATAACAGTCATGGTCCAGGACACCAGAACCAGCAGGACACAGAGAATGGTATTAATGATGACTGTGTAGTGCAAGGGGTGTCATAAGGCCACATAGCAATCATAGGCCATCACAGCCAGGAGGAAGTCATTCAACCCTGCAAAGAGCAAGAAAAAGTACATCTGAGTGGTGCAGCCTGCATAAGTTATGACTCTGCTCTGCATCTGAATGTTCATAAGCATCTTTGGGACAGTTGTGGAGGATAAGCAGAAGTCACAAAGGCGCAGGTTGGAGAGGAAGAAGTACATGGGTGTGTGGAGGTGGGAGTCTGAGATGATGGCCAGGATGTTGAGCAGATTCCCAACAACGGTGACCAAATACATGGACAGGAACAGACCAAAGAGTAGGGGCTGCAATTCTGGAGTTTCAGAAAATCCCAGGACAAGAAATTCTGAAATTTGTGTTTCATTTCCAGGTCCCATGTGATTGATTTGACTAACAGAAAATAGAAAAAGTACTTGCCTATTTTTCACATAAACAAACAGTACTATCCAAATGGAAATTCTGTAAACTGTCTATTTCAGTGAAAAATTAAACTCTGTATTATTTATATGGATCTTATGCCTTTAGGGTATTTCTAATGCCATGTCTGATTAGGAATTCCATCCCCAAATCTCAGCCTTTCACCAGCATTCAAGAACTCTGTGGACTGCATGAAAAATACATTCATTTGTCAAATATATATTGAGTTGTGACTAAGAGCAAGTATAGTCAAGGCAATGAGTCTACAGTGCTGTAAACCAAAAGTACCAACAATCTGAAGATAAAGAAAATATGCAAATAAAAATATAATCATTTTACAAATCAGCTTATTATATTTCACTTAAAAAAATAAACAGGTAAAACAGAGTGAAGTGAGGGTGCTATTTTTCACTCAGTGTTCAGGAAAGTCCAATATATAATGTGAAATTTGAAGAGGCACCTCAAGGAAGAGAAGTCAGGAGCCATGAGAGCATAAGTGGAAATCTGTGCCTAGCAGAGAGGACATCCAGCACTAAGACCCTTCAGATGACTTGTTTCAAATGTTCAGGGTGATCAAGGAAGTCTGTGTATCAGGGAAATTTGTAAGAGTACAATGATGAGAGATTAATTCATTGAAGGTTTAAGAACAAGGTTCCTCACTGCTACTGAAACTTCAAACTCAGGGAGTTCTTTATCCATATGCTGTACCTCTCACACTTCATTAATTTGGTTGAAAACCAATCCCACCTAAAAGAATGGACCTAATCCTATTGGCATTTGTAAAATTGCATGCAGACACTATATTAATCAAGACACCTATTCGAATATATCAGTTCAGTTACCCCTGCTCTGAAGACTGCTCACATCCCGTCAAATACACATGCATGCACACACACACACAGGATGTACACCTTGGTAGTTAAGGGCGAGTTAACACCATGCTTTTCTCACACTCAGCCACACTGATCAGCCCAGAAGCAAATATCATCCAAACTGACATCATATTTTCTGTTCCCCAATATTTTGAAATGGTGCTCTGAAATTCCTCCCTTGCACATGTAAACACTGTGCTCCTTTTTGTTATGGTCACTTTCTGCCCTGTGTTTAAAGAAACATGAACATCTACTCAATAATAAGAGAGGAAGGAATTAAAAGGACTTGAAGTAAAAGAAAAGCTATAAACTCAGGTATTCCCTGAGAGACTGATGACAAAAACCTTCCTTAGTTCTGATAGCATTACAATGCCAGTTATATCCCATTGAAGACCAGAAAAACTGATAAAAGAAAAAAAGCAGTTCATCCAAATGACAAAGGCAGTGCTATATTTTCACAGTGACAAGGCACTTTATAAATAGAAAATTCCAAGAGTAAAATGAGCAAAGAGAATAAACAAATACTTCACAATTGAAAATATATAACAAGTGAAAAAAGTTGGTTTTTTAAGTGAAGCATTTAAAGTCTTTTTAAATAATATTAAATGCAAAATTTTTGGAATCAGATGAAACTGATTTTTAATCCCAGATGTGCCAGATATCTGCTGATAAACTTTTATCCTTAAGACTTTCAACTATATAATAGGCATTATGGCATCCATCCTCCTAAAACACTTAACAGACTTAATCAATACACACAAAACCTCAGCATTGCTCCATCCTGTTAGTAAAGAATTGCTTATCACAGGTGATGAGATGAGGCACATTTTCCTTCTGACTCTCAAACGTCACATTCTTTCTGCATCTTCCAGACCCTATCCAACAGCCCTATTTCAGTTCCTCTGGATCCCTCCCAACAAGCACAGACTGGAAACTGCTCTAAATTATGAAAATAATATAAGCAACCTGTGTTCCAATGGAAAGAAAAATACCTTCCAAAAGATGGCAAAAGGTGATGCAATTTTAGAAATAGATTTAACCACAAAAGGCACAAGAAGGAAAACATGTGAAAGGCAGGTGGCAATGAGTATAAAAAGTGATCTTTTAACTTGATGGAAGCAGAAGTTTTTTAAGTTTGAAAAACATTGGGGAGAACATTGCATGTAACAATGATAGACATTTACACATTCCTCCAAACATGTCTGTACAAACAAAGAAGAGCTAAATGGGAAAGAGCAATGGGAAAAACCTGCAGCTCTTTGTTTGAAAGATTATTTTTTAGAAAGAAGATCAAGAAGAAAAACAAGCCCTAATATAGAAAAGCAAACAATTTGCAATGGGGAAACTAAATGGCCAATAAACAATATATTTAAGTTCACCCATAAAAGAAAAGTTGCCAGGTAAAAGTTGTAGTATATCCTATTCTACTCATTAAATTAAAATTACCTTTTTATGTGACACCAATGTAAAAGTGTATGTCTTTGGAAATGCTATTGCAAGGAAATATCTAGCTCCATTGGATATTTCACATTTCAGACACTTGCTTAAACCTCATCTTAAACGTAAAAAGGCAATTCCTCACTTTACTGCACAATCTGCCACTGATAATACCCCATTTCCCTATTCCCACTGAAACAGCAAAGCTTTTTGAATAGATAGTCAACTTTTTCTGGAACGACTTTGTCCCTGGTATTCCTTCCTTCCACTACATGGGCTTCCATTCCCAACTCTTAGTCATCCACAATGAGCCCTGCTTTGCTGATTTAAATGGACACTTCTTTTTCAATATAATAATAAAATTTTTCATTAACTGAGCAAGTGGGAAAACAAATGCAAGGATCTCTCAGCTCTGGGCTAGCTGGATTGGCTCCCAGATGTCATAAAGTAAATGCTCTTGGAGTCCATCCTCCTGACTCTTTCCTGCAGGACCTACTGGACTCTCTGACTCACCTGAACAGAATGTGTAAGGTCTTTGCACAGAAGTCTGAATTCCTGCCTAGGTTGTTGGTGATGGAGAATGAAGTTCTATCCCCAAACAAGACAGCAGGAGAGAGTCGATCATCAGTCCCCCAATTTGACTTTGGCCTCCAAAAGACACAGCCATGTGGTGTCCAGCCCAAGGGTACACAAGATAATGGATAGCAGCAGAGGAGAATTTTCAGCTTCTGTATATCTGCTCATTAGGCACCTTTCCCTCTTACTGCCCCAACCCCTGAACAATCATTTCCCTGTGCAACACTCGTCTCGACAGAATGAAAGTTTTTCTTAATGATTCTCTGTTCTCCAGAGACTAGATTATGAGTCAGGGGATTCCAGCTTTTATTATTCCCCTTCCAAGAACTCTCCTGTCTTCCACACTTCTAAACTGGTAAAAACTTACCCCATTCATTGACTTAAAATTTACTCCAAAATTAACACTGAGGACCCATCTTGACTGGGTCTCTTGATTCTCAAAAGTACTGACATGGCTGAGGATACAGGAATAGTAGTTACCATCAGAAAATTGCTATTCTCTTCTCAACCAAGTGGATAATTGTGTTCTTTTGATGTAAAACCATGGGCACTGCTCCTCTTTAGTTCATTGTGCTATCCCAAATTATTTAGGACTATTATGCTTGTAACAAAACTTAAGACCTGTAATTTAGCACCTCATCTATAAAATTATTGCTGATTATAAAAGTATATTTAGAGATTTTTATGTACCACATACCTTATAGTGAATGTCTCATTTATTTTGTCCCATATCCTTGAATGAAGCTAAATTTATTTAGTTAATAGATCTATTATAATTTATTTTTGTAAAGACAAGAAAGAAAACTAATATTTATATATTTTAAAATTTTTATTGCATTTTAATCACTTTCAAGTATTCAAATTACTTGTAAGAAATACATTCACAATACTGCACTATCATCAACATATATTACCAAAAATTTTTGTCACCTCAAACAGAGAATGTGAAAACCTTAAGCAATAATTTTTAATTCCCCTTGCCTCAGTCTCTTGGTAAATTCTAATCTACTGTCTCTCTATATATTAATTTGCTGACTTGAGGTATTTCATATGAGCAGGATCATATAGGATTTCTCTTTTCTGTCTTTATTATTTCACTCCCATGATGTCTTCAGGGTTTATCCGTGTAGGAGCACATATCAGAATACCATTCCATGGTTTTTTTAGTTTAAAATATTGTATTGAAGTATATAATTCATATGTGAACATATATAAACCATAAGTTTACAGTAAAAGTTGTTAGCTTACAAAACAAACGTGCATATCATCAGAGAGCTCCCATACTTTACCCCATAAACAACATCTTGCATTATTGTGGAACAATTTTTACAAATGATAAAAAAGCATCTTCAAAATAATACTACTAATTAGAGTCCCTATCTTATATTTGGCATATTTTCCCCCAGCCCACCCCATTATTAACACCCTGTATTAGTGTTATATATTTGTTACAGTTCATGAGAGAATATTCTCATATTTCTTCTGTTAACCACAGTCTATCTTCCACCACTGGATTCTCTGTGTTTTACAGTACCATGCTTTGTACTATTCATTTAAGTGTGCTCTCATTTCCATTGCAGAATTGTGCTGTCATCACCTCAGTCAATTTTAGGATATTTTCATTACTCCAAAAGTAAATATCCCATGTCTCCTTATAGCCCCCTAATGTTGAACCTTAGAATTTTTATAGAATCTCCTTTGTCACTGCTGCAAAAATATTACATTACTGTAAACTATCATTGATAAGTTACATTATTTGTAGTTTTCCAATGTATCACAATATTCTTAACACTTTGCAATATAAGCACATTCTTATATTTATTCTATTAGCAACACCTAGAGGATAATCGAATGAGTGTGTCACAGTGATTTCATGGAGATGAAGAATCATTCCTTTTTTTCCAAGCTATTTTATTGAGGTGAAATACACAGAGCATGAAATTAACAACCTCATGCTGACATAATATTTGTTGAATGAAGGGAAAATTAGATCGGTGGATGATTAAACATACATTGGAGTCTGGACCTAAAAAATAAAAAAAATAATGAATTAATGAAAGTCTTTCAGCTAGAAAAGGACTACAAAATCATAGAATAAAAATTACAAAACACTCTGTTGTTTACAGTGTTTAAGGTTTTTATATTTATTGTCTCATTAAATTTTTGTGACTCTTCCACAATTAGTAGCAATGCTTCAATATGTGTTCATCAATTGTAACAAATGCACCACACTAATGAAATATGTTGTTAATGGGGGAAATTGTGGGAGGGAGAGGGGTTGGGAAATATGGGAATCCCATATATTTTTATGTAACATTTTTGTATTCTAAAGCTTCTTTAAAAGTAAAACAAATTAATTAATAAAAGAAAGAATGTATGGCTCTTTGAAGTGACTAGCATTATTTTTCCTTTTTTACAGATGAGGAAGGAAGAACTTACAGAAAATAGGTAACTAACACAAAGTTCCAGAGTTAGTGAAGAGGCAGACACATGGTTCAAACTGAACCTGTCTAAAGTGAGGACACTCCTTGGGCTTCACATTGTATTCACCCCAGTTGAACTAAACCTCAAAGGATTCAGGAAAGACTGTGAATTAAACTCCTACTTCTAGATAGACTCTTCCCAACTAAAGAATGTCCAGTATCTGGTGGATGCAGCCCCCAAACAAACCAAAGTAATGAATAAAACCTTTATTGGACAAATCACCTTCTAATGGTAAGTCACAGTTTACATATGCTACCATATCTTTGCCACCTCTGGCCATTTCAATTTTTTTGTCACAATGCTTATTGGGAAATTAGGTTTCCTGAATATTTTTATTTCACTTTCATTGACTGTTTCATTGATATGTTCATTGAACATATTTTCACATGTTTAAGTAATTTGTTTTCTTGTGATCTGAATCAATGGTTTACATAATATGATTATTTAACTTCTTGGCATGCTTTATTCTTATTTACAATAACTTTTTTTACATCTACTTGTTACATTTTGTAATATCAAATATGTTCTAAATATTTCCTTAGTTTTTCATGTACATTCTATTTTCTTTATATTCACGTCTTCATGGGCTTAAGACCATGTGCTTAGTTTTATCCCTTTTTATTTCTTTCATCTCAGTTTATGCTTAGAGAGTTCATATACACTTTCCTTTAGAAGTCTTATGCAATTTTTGATCAGTCCTCCAACTTCAATTTATATGTCAATTGGTGTTAAGATATGAATTTAATTTTATTTTCTTCCAACAAATGACTAAGTTTGCAAGCATCATTTATTTTGTAATCTCTCCTCTTCTCATTGATTTTGAAGCCACTTTGAAATCAATTTTATTTTTGCAAGATTTATTTTTTATTATTCTGCTGCATCGATGTATCTATACAGTTGTAAGCCAGTTTCTTAATGTTTTGAACAGCATGGCTTTAATACACATTTTAATAATGAGCAGGAGATATTATCTCTTTATTTTTCTTTTTAAAAATTATTGTCCCAAAATATTATTTGTGGAAAACATGGCTAAGTTGCCTAAACCTGTGTTTTTTGTTAACAGCTGAACTCTGATTTTGGGGTGAGTGACACTATACTTAGTTTAATCATCAATCTAACAACCATGCTAGGAACCTAGAGGTTACCATGTGTCTTAGTTATTATGGTTGATGTAATGAATTACTACACTTAGTAACTAACACAACACAAACTTGTTACCTTTCATTCCTGAAGTTTAAAATTCCAAAATGATACTCATCTTGCAAAAATCATGGTGTGTGCAGGGTTGTGCTCTTTTCTGGATGCTCCAAGCAGCAATATATTTTTCCTGCATTTTCCAGCATCTTAGAATCTGCCAACATTCCATGGTTCATGACCCTCTTCCTTCTCACCTGGCATCATGCTGACACTTTTCTGCTTCTTCTTTTAAATTTTGTCCCTGTCTAATAACTCAGGATAATCTCTCTTTCTAATGGTCAGCTGATTTTTTAGTGCCATATGCTAACTTAGTTCCTCTTATGTTATGAAAGATAATATATTCAGAGGCTCCAGGGATCATTATATGGGTATCAATGGAAGCACATTATTCTGTGTACCATACCATATGCCACATATTGGTCAAAGATATCAATTTGGTTAGAATTGATATCTTAATGATATTTAGTCTTCCAATTCATGAACATGGAATGTCCTTCCTTTTATTTAGTTTGTCTTTGATTTCCTTTGGCTGTGTTGTGTAGATTTTTGTATACAAGTCCTTTGCATTCTTAAATTTATTCCTACATATTTAATTCTTTTAGTTTCTATTGTAAATGGAATTTTTTCTTGATTTCCTACTCAGGTTGTGCTTTACTAGTGTATGGAAACACCAGTGAATTTTGAGTGTTGATATTATATCATGCCACTTAGCAGACCTTATTAGCATTAAGAGCTTTGTTGTAGATTTTTTGAGACTTTCTGTATATATTGGATCATGTCATCAGCAAACAGTGAATTTTTATTGGGGTACCAATAATTCCTTTTTATGCCTATGTCCTCTAGCCAGAATTTCTTATACAATGTTGAATAAGAGTGGCAACATTGGTTATCATTGTCTTCTTCTGGAATTTGGATGAAAAGATTTCACTCTCTCACAATTGGGTATGATGCTAGCTGTGAGGTTTTCATATATGCCCTTTATCATGTTGAGAAAGTATCCTTCTATTCCTATCTGTTGAAGTTTTTTTTTTTTATTATGAAAGGATGATGCACTTTGTAGAATGCTTTTACTGCATCAATAGAGATGATGATATAATTTTTATTCTTCATTTGGTAAATGTGGTGTTTTACATTAATTGAACCATATTTGCCTACCTGAGATAAAACCCACTTGATCATGGGTGTACAATTCATTTAATGTGTTGTTGCACTTGATTTGCAAGTATTTTGTTGAGGATTTTTGCATCTATTATCATTAGAGAGATTGATCTGTAATTTTCATTCATTATAGCTTCTTTATCTGGCTTTGGTATTAAGGTAATGTTAGCTTCATAGAATGAGTTAGGAAATGCTCCCTCCTCTTCAATTTTTTTGGAAGAGTTTAAGAAAGATTGGTATTAGGTTTTTTATTAATGATTTGTGGAATTCACCTGTGAAGCTATCTGGTCCTGGGCTTTTGTTGGGAGGTTTGGATGAGTGTTTCAGTATCATTACTTGTGATTTGTCTGTTGATGAATTTTCTTTCTCTTCTTTAGTCAGTATAGACTGTTTATGTGTTTCTAAGAATGCATCCACTTCATGTAAGTTGTCTAAGTTGTTGGATGCAGTTGTTTATAGCATCCTCTTATGATCCTTTTTATTTTGATGTGGTCAGTAGTGAAGTCATCTCTCTCATTTCTGATTTTCCTGTTTTCTTTGTTAGTCTAGCTAAGGTTCTGACAATTTACTAATCTTCTCTTTTTTTATTTTGCTTATTCTAATTGCTTTATTTTTTTATTGTTCATAAAAATCAAGATTTTTCACAGTACATATCAATATTTGTAAAATGATATATAAATATTTATGCATATATATGTATTTTCTTACATAAATGTTATTTTTTATATATATATATATATTAAAGGTGCTTAGATTACCTAATTATTTCTCAGAAATTGCAAGGATTCCCATGTTCCCCACCTCCCACACCTCCCACAACATCGCACACCAACATCCT
>JAQZBX010046644.1:6280-20808 GCA_029593785.1 Cabassous unicinctus | reverse complement strand
GAAAAGAAAGAAAGAGAACCATATCTCCCACCTTATACAAAAATTAACTCAAAATGGATCAAGGACCTAAATATAAAAGCTAGAACCATGAAACTCCTAGAAGGAAATGTAGGGAAACATCTTCAAGATCTGGTGGTAGGCAGTAGTTTCTTCAACCTTACACCCAAAGCATGAGCAACAAAAGAAAATATGGACAAATGGGACCTCCTGAAAATTAAATGCTTTTGTGCTTCAAAGGACTTTATCAAGAAGGTGAAAAGGCAGCCTACTCGATGGGAGAAAATATTTGGAAACCACATATTGGATAAAGGTTTGATTTCCAAAGTATATAATGAGATCATGCATCTCAACGAAAAGGCAAGCAATCCAATTAAACAATGTGCAAAAGACTTAAATAGACATTTTTCCAAAAAGGAAATAAAATGGCCAAAAAGCACATGGAAAGATGTTCACCATCACTAGCTATTAGGGAAGTGCAAGTCAAAACTACGAGATATCATTTCATGCCTTACACAACGGTCATTATTTTAAAAAGAGGAAACTACAAGTTCTAGAAGATGTAGAGAAATAGGAACACTCCTTCACTGTTGGTGGGAATGTAGAATGGTGCAGCCTCTGTGGAAGACAGTTTGGTGGGTCCTCAGGAAGCTAAATATAGAAGTGCCATATGATCCAGCAATTCCTCTGTTAGAAATACATTCAGAAGAACTTAAAACAGTGATGCAAACAGACATTTGCACACCAATGTTCATAGTAGCATTAGTCACAACTGACAAAAGATGGAAACAACCTAAGTGTCCATCAACCGATGAATGGATAAACAAAATGTGGTGTATACATATGACGGAGTACTATGCTGCTATAAGAAGAAATGAAATTGGGACACATATACCAACATGGATGAACCTTGAGGACGTTATGTTGAGTGAAATAAACCAGATACAAAAGGACAAATATTGTATGATCTCACTGATATGAACTAAATATGACAAGAAACACATGGAATTAAAATCTAGAGTATAGGTTACTAGGAGATCACATGAGGGCTGAGAAGGGGTACTGATGCTTAATGTAAGTAAAATTTTTAATTAGGTTGATTGTAAATCAATTGTAAATAGATGAAAATGGATAGAGTTGATGGTGACACATTATAGTGAGTATAACTAACACTGCTGATTTATAAATGTGGTTGTGGCTGAAGGGGACAGTCTGGTGGCATAAATGTCAACTGAAAGATAGCTAGAGAATAATCTAGGGACTGTATAACATAGTGAATTCGGTGATAGAAGAGGATTGTGGTTAATAGTATAAATACAAGAATGATCTTTGATGAACTAGAACAAATGTACATCACTATTACAAGGTGGTGAGAATATGGTGATACATGGGAAAATACAATTAATGTAACTATTGGACTATAGTTAACAGCAATATTGTAATATTCTTGCCTCAGTGTCAAAGAAGGCACTATATCAATGCTAAGAGTCAATAATAGGGAGGTATGGGATTTTTTTCTATTGAAGTAAGGAAAATATTCTAAAATTGATGGACGCAATGACAGCACAACTCTGTGAAGAAATTGAGAGCCATTGAGTGTACACTCTGGATGCAGTGTACAAGGCATGGGACTGTATAACAAAGCGAACCATATGGTGAATGATACACTGTGGTTAACAATACAAATGTGAGAGCATTCTCTCATGAACTATGACAAATGTACTATACTAATACATGGTAATAATAATAGGATGGTTTACAGAAAAATACACCAAATGTAAGCTTTGGTCTATAGTTGGCAGTAATATTTTGATAAAGTTTTTTCATAATTTGTAACAAATGTTCCACACCAATGCCAGATGGTGGTTGTGGGGTGATGTATAGGAATTCTGAAGGTTATACATGATTGTTTTGTAAGCTCACAACTTTTCTAATAATAAAAAAAAACTAGTAGATTATACTAGACTAGACTGGGATGAGATGGGATCAGATGGTATAGGATAGAATAGATTATATATTTGTATATAATATAATATTTTAAGACTTTACCTAGATTGGAAGTCATTCTAGTATCAGATTGAGTGGGGAAAGAGATGAGAGTTATAGAATACCTATACAGAACCACCCAAATATTAGCTAAATGAAAAGGAACAGCAAAACAAACATGCAAAATTGCTACAGGAAAAATAAACAAAGAATATGTACAAAAGACAAAGCCCTTGACCTAGAAGAAAATGTAAATCAAGGAACAAAAATATAACACAATTGCTACATGTGGTACAATAACTTAATGGAAACATTACTTTAATAAAACAAGAGCTAAAAATAAGGATATTAAACAACTGTATGAAATGAAAGGAAAGCTTAAAAACTTGGGAAATAAATGCAATATTAAAATGACTAACAAATGAAATGAAAACAAGGAACAGAACAGACACCACTAAAAACAAATTTTGAAAATAGAGGTAGAACTTGAGAGTATCAGAATAAATTAAAATGAAAAGTGCATAGAGTAAACCTAGCAGGAAGAAGCTAATGATATAGAAGACCAACAAAAGGCTCCTCCATCATGATAATCTATGTTCTTGAAGTAGTGAACCTAAAAATGGAACAAAAGATGTAATCAAAAATAAAACTCAAGAAAATTTTCCCAAATGAAAATTTTACAGATCAAAAGATTACTAGTTTCTAGAAAATTTTGTTAGAGAATGTTCAAGAATGAGACAGTCTAGCTAAACTACTAAAGTCTGAAGAACTTTCCTACAGGAAGAGAAGAAATGAGCTGGCCTTAGACATGTCTATAGTGAAGACAGTGGAACAGTTTATCTTAAGTCATGTAGACAGTGGTGTGACCAAAGACTATCACAGCAATAGAAGATGTTGTTCAAGGATTGGGAAACCAGCAAGCCTTCTTTAGAGAGAAAGAGCTCAGAATCTATTTACATGGGAGCCTTTCTTGAACAAAACAACTCATCCTGAAATACAAAGAGGAGACCCAAAATGAATAACTTAGGAATTGAAGCAATCATGTGGATAGGAAGGGGATGCTGGTTGTTAGAATTGAATTTGTTAAATTGTTGAATGATTACAAAGCAACTAATGGAATTATATTTTCTGAACAGAATATAAATATTATCAACCTGGACAATGTAAAAATAAGAATATACAAAGAAAATTTAGAAGAGTGCAGGATGATGGAAGGAAGTACAAGGAGATGCAGCAGTTTGATGGTCTGTTATATCCATGGATAACATTAGAGCATTAGAGAATGAATGGATTGCATACCATTTGGGCAATCCTTTATACATATTATTTCTCTCAACCAAATTTTTGAGACACATAGGGGGGCACCAAGTTTGAGACTTTACTCCCCAACAGATAGCTAGAGATCAAATCCATTAGTTCAGATCCATAAGCTTCTGGAATTACTGAGATCAGGAGATCCATAAGTTTTTGGAGTTAGCAAGGCTCATCTGAGTTAGTCTTCTAAGAAAGAGGGCAGGACCACTCAGTTCCTGAACTTGCTTTCATGGTCTTCAGAAGGGGGAGGAGAATTCAAAGTGGACAGTGAAGAAACACGCACAACATAAAGAAATTACAGTCCAGCATGACCGAGGGGTTGTAGAAAAGGACCTGTCACTGAAAAGACGCTTTCCCATTTCTAAAGCCAGACAAAGCGCATCCCAGAGAACAGAAGGAGATGGAGATGTGGCCTCAGCCCTCCAAAATCTGATAAAAACATCAGGGAGAAGGGGAAGGAGATGGAGAAATGTTATCCTACTTTGCTAAGATGGAAAGGTCGAATTCCAAATATAGAATAACAAGCTTGAAGTCTGGAAAAATTCTTGAAGAGACTGTCAAATTGTGTATGAAATTTTAGGAAAAAAGAAAACAATTTTAATGATAATTTACATATTTATCTAATTTTATCTTCATAACAATCCTGTGATATATGCATTTTTCTGACCACAATGCAAATGAACAAACACAGTGTCAGAGAAATTAAGTACCTGTTCAAGGCCACACAAGTAGGAGAGGCTTGAACTAGGATGTGAATCCTGTTCTAAATTCACTGCCCCATTTTTAAAAGAATGTGATGGTCACTAAGGGGTCAGTGCAGTTTTACCAAGATAAAAATTCTTCAAACTAACTTTACTTTCCCTTTTGGTAGTATTACAAGGTATAGAGATCTGCCAGAGTCTTAGTATATCCTTGGTATGTTAGAAGCTTGGCCAAGCTTGCATGGTGTTCTTGTGCATGATATAATGGAAAAAATCAGAGTTTTACAGGAAGGTTCTTGCTTAAATATCCTCACCCTAAATGTATTGATTGCACTGTACAATCTCTTAAATGAAGGAGTTCTCCAAAATCAAAGACCGTAAGTCATCTATTTTCTTAGTTTGCTGCTTTTAAATTTGACATGGCTTCTGGTACATAGTAGGTGCTCAAAAATATTTGGTGGAAAGGCTTATGAACCTGGAGGGAAATTGCTTTAGAGGAAAGCTACAGAGCTCTGCTATTTGACAATTTTCTCAGTGACTTGATGAAGACGTACAAGACATGATTATCAAATTTGGAGATGACAGAAGACTGGAAAAGTGAGTGAATATGATTGATGATAAAATCAAGATTCAAAATAACCTTGGCAAGTTGGACTGGTAGGCAACACCCAAATGTTCTGTATTTACCTTTAAAAATGCAACTGCCTTAGTAGAGAATGGGGAGATCTGGTTTGTTAGCAGTTTATGTGAAAAAGACATGAGGGCTTTGCTTGTCCATAGCATAAGCCAACAATCTGATGTATTTGTTATAATTTGAAAATTTCCCAACTGAATTAAGAGTTTAGCAGTGTTCACATCACGGAATATAATAATCCCACTGGATTTTTCACTGGTCCGATGACACCTGGAATATTGCTTTCAGTTTTGGACACCACATTTAAGATGGACACTAAAAAATTGAAAGCCTCCAGGAAAAGACGGCTTAGTAGGGGACAAGTGTTCTTCAAGAGACAAACCAAAGAGCTAGGGATTTTTGACCCATAGAAGCTTTAAGGGGAGACACATAAGTGCCTTCGAAAATTGGAGGGGCAATTATGTACAGAAAACAAGACTGGTTCAATGCTGCTCCAGGAAGCAGAGCTGGGACTGATGAGAAGAAGCAAAGGGCAAGCAGATTTCAGCTCACAAGGAAGAATTGCCTCACTCAAGATTCGTTAGTTGGAGAAATGGGCTAACGTTTAGGATAAGGTTAGAAATTTTCACTTGCAATGTGAATGACTATCTGGAGGGGATTCCTGCATGGAAAATGGGCATAGTCAAGAATACCCCTTGGATTCCTTTCAGAGACCTCATACTTCTGGACTATGGAGGAACCTGGTCCCAATTGAGTAGAATCTTCAGTAGCTCTCATTCTTTCTCCCCACCTGGAATTTCTTTACTGACAAAGTTCTTCCTTTTTGTCACATATTTCCATCTACAAGAAAATCTGAGTTACTAGGGCAGAGGTTACTTCACAGCCAAATCAAATATGGCACAACCGGAGCCTTTCCCGTCACGATTCTAAGTATTTTGTCTTATAATGTAAAAAAAGAAACTCTTAGAATTAAAATTTTTCTCGAGGGTAAGGACTGCTTAAAGAATTGGCCATGGAAAGAAGATATTTGGCAATATATAACATATGTAACATATAATATATACATATTTCTGGAAATCACTAGCATAGTAATACAAAACAAACTCTACAAATGTTAGTTCCTTCAGGGTAGGAGACAGCTTGCCCATGCAGCATTTTCATTCTCTGAAACGCTATGATATCTTAAATAAGAGGACTGGCAAATGCAGTTCTCTTGCAAGAAGTCAGAGAAACCACTTGACTATCTTGTTTTGATGATGGAAATACCTCCATTCATGGTGTTTTCCTTATTGATACAGAATTTTTTCCAGCATAGTTCCCAATAATTGATCACCACCCCCACACCTTGCATCACTCACCACTTGTGCCATTTGAGTCCTGGCTTTTCTTCAACAGAAAGAGGAATGTCTCACTCAATCCTTTTTAAACTGGATATAGTACAGATTAGATTATACATTTTGGGGGAAGAAACAAAAAATCCTAATTTAGGCAATCTGCTGTTTTATTTAGGGAAAACATTTATCCAAGAGAAATGAAAATACATGTGTATACAAAAGCATATGTGCATAGGCAAACAGATGTCATTAAAAAATTGGAAATAGCCCAAATGTTCATCAACAGATGAACTGGTAAAGAAACTGTGGTATATCCATACAACAGAAAGTTACTCTGCAATAAAATGGAATGAGCTACGGATACATCCAATAACATACACGAATCTCAAAAACATTATGCTAAGTGACATTAGACACAAAAAATATCTACTGTGTGATTTTCTTTATATAAAGTTCTTGAACAGGTAAAACTAGTCTATACTGACAGAAAGCAGATCAGTGTTTGTGGGTAGGGATACTGGCTGCAAAAATGCATGAGGGAACTTTTGGGGATGATGGAAATGTTATGTGTCTGAATTGTGCTGGCAGTTACCTAAGTGTAAACATTTGTCAAAACTCATCAAATTGTACACTTAATGGGTAGATTTCAATATATGTAAAATCTGTCTCAATACAGCTAATTTGTTTTTGTCTTTTTAAAATGGGCTAGCATTTGAACAGACACTTAACAAAGGAAGATAGCCAAATAGCCAATAAGCATATGAAAACATGCCAAACATCATTATTCATCAGGGAAATGCAAATTAAAATCAAAATGAGAAACTACACACCTTCTGGAATGATAAAAATTTAAGAGCTTCGTAAGTTTGGGTGAGGATATGGATGCACAGACGTTGCTGTTGGGGGAACAAAATGGCACAAGCACTTTGCAAACCTGTTTGGAAATTTTTACTAAAACTAGACACTGCCTGCTCTATGAACCAGCAATTCCACCACTGGGTGCCTACCCAAGAGAAATGAGTGCTATGTCCACCTGCACACATGCACAGGAATGTTCACAACTGAAATGCACACTAGAAGGGAAAGGAGCTCATCAATCTTGGTATATCCTTGTAGTACAGAATACTACAAACTAAGGAAAGTGGGTGAGCTTCTGGCACACGTGGACATCAAACCCTCGGTATGGCTCCATTTAGCCCAAGAAGAGGAGAAACTACTTAATAATGATAGAAGTCAAAATAGTGGTTACCCTGGAGGCAGTATAGCCTGGGCAGGTGCTCAAGAGAACTGGTGGGATGCTGGAACAGTCTTATGTCTTGAGCTGGATGGGGTCATGGGCTGCAAGCATATGTAAAAAGCCATCAAATTCTGCATTTAATATCAGTGCACTTTACACTTTACCATATGCATATTACCCATTGGGGCCTCTAGATATGCAGGTGTCTTCTACTGAGATAAAAGTAAAGACACCATTGGTGACGGCAGGAAAGAAAAAACTATTTGTTAATGTGGCACTCCATTTCACCAAAGAAACACAGTACACAAGACATACAGTAAATTTTTTTTTTCCTTTTTTTAATGAAACTAAAGGTTTACCTCAAATTAAAGTAGAAAAAAACTCAGAGGTAATATTTGGACTCCAAAAGTCCCTTGCAGTGATCAGAGTTGTTGGAGTGTTGAAGCTCATCTGGGCATACATATAAGGTATATAAATATGTTCAAATGTTCATGGGGCATTGCCACAGTGGATAGAGATTCACACAACAGCTGAAGGATTGTTGAATCCCCATCCTGGGGAGCTCTGCCACATTCTGTAATGGAACAACAACAATCCCCCAAGTACAGGGGCAATGACTAGTGAAGAAGGATGGTCCATTGATGGACCCTTGATATTGATGACTATACTTATGAGCCTCTTGCTTTTGAATTTGCAACTTGGCCTAGTGTTATAGGGTGCCCAAGAATTACCTCCTGAGAGCCTCCTTTTTGCTCAAATGTGGCCTCTCTCTAAGCCAAACTCAGCATATAGATACATTACCTTCTCCCAGTGAGGGACATGACTCCCGTGGATGGGCCTCCCTGGCACCAAGGGATTACTACCAAGCACTGGCTGGTGATACAACTGGAAAAAGACCTTGAATAAAAGGGGGGGAAAGGTAAAGACAAATGAGTTCATATGGCTAAGAGACTTCAAAGTGAGTTGGAAGGTCATCAGAGAGGTAGCACTTATGCATGTCTCAGCAGGATCTCATAGAAGGCCAAAGTAGACACTATCCCAAACAATGGGGCTCCTGAGGGCTCTGGAGACAGCCAGGTCCTATGGTCATGGCAGATAGCTCCAGAGTTTGGTGCCTTGCCAGTGGGCCCTACTTTGGAGATTGTGATCCTGAGTGTGACAGAGTTGGACTCAGATGTGACTTCTCTACACATGCCTCTTCTGTCCCTTTTATTCGAACCTATAGTTGGTGCTGGAGTTGGTATGTATACATCCAAGAGACTTGAAACTCTGGGCTGTCCATGTGCCATCTGGGCCCTGAGCCTCAGCAGAGTTGCAACACCTACTCTCCAGTTCATTGGACTCACCCAGGACAACTAACAAGGAGGTGAGGATGGACAGCCTCCACACCAAGGAACTGAGAGAGTCTACAACTGCAAGCAAGAGAGTCCCATCTATCAGCCATATGGGATCGAAGTTCCCTCTCAATAAGAAGTGGAGTGGGCATCACCATCCCAGAATCCTCAGGACTGGGGAATAAAATATGGACTAGAGTAGACTTATTGGTATTCTACTATAGATTTATTGTGATTCTAGCAATGGAAGAAATTATATCATTGATGTGGAGGCAGTGGCCACTGGAGGTGCTGAAGTCAGGGAGACGGAAAGAGAGGTATAATTTGGGGGCATTTTCAGGACTTGGAATTGACCTGGATGACACTGCGGTGACAGATACAGGCCATTATATATTCTTCCATAACCTACAGAATTGAGTGGGAGAGACTGTAAACTACAATGTAAACTATAATCCATGCTTAGTGGCAATGCTCCAAAATGTGTTCATCAATTGCAATGAATATACCACACTAATGAAAGAAGTTGTTAATAAGGGAAAAGTGGGAGGTCTGGGGAGTGGGGCATATGGGAATCCCTTATATTTTTTTATGTAACATTTTATGTAATCTAAGTATCTTTTAAAAATAAATAAAAAATATATTTAAAAAAAAACAAAACCTCTTATCCCACTGATGTCCCTGCAACAGTCTTCCTTTATTTGATCCCCTTGATAGGTTTAAAATATTTTCTTCAAGGTTGCTTGGCTCGAAATGACTGGCTTCCCTCCAGAGAGGTGAAAGATCATTTTGTTAGCAATTTTAGCCTCAGAAGATCAGGGATATTTGGGAATTCCATCACAGGTCTTGCTAAGTTGCTGACAGAGCTGGGGGAAGGCATGCAGGTTGAAGAACAGATTTCTGCGGATCAAGAAAACCAAAGCCAGAGTTGATGGGCTTCGATCCTGGAGCTATGTCCCAGAGAAGGCCTACTGAGAATTCTGTGAAAGGGGTTCTCTCCTCAGACACACAATGAACATGAGGAACTGCATCTAGACCAGGGGTTCTTAACCAGGGTCCGTGAGCTTGAATTGAAATTCAAAAAAGCATTATTCTTGTGGGGACGTGTTGATGCAGGAGTTATATTATATTATAATATAATATATACTGTATATTAAATAATACACAGTATAGTGTGGACTTAGTAAGGGGTCCGTGGTTGTCACCTGACTGGCAAAGGGGTCCATGGAACAAAAAAGGTTAAGAACCCCTGATCTAGATGGAGCCTTGTGGGCCGCACTGCCTGCATTTCCCTCCTCTGTGTATATGTGCTTTCATAGACAGCATATTTTCATTTCTCTTGGATGAATACCCAGGAGTGAAATTGCCAGTTCAGAGTCCTATGTAAGTGTGTATTTAAAGTTATAAGAAACTCCAAGCTGTTTTCCAAAGTGGTTATACCATTTTCCATTTCAACCAGCAGCTCTCCCACTTCCTTTCCACAGTATGGTCAGTTATTTTAACTTTATTCTATTGTGCAATAGTGAGTAATTGTGGTTAAAGCTTACTTTGCCCATTTTCAGTTCGGCCTTTTGTCTTTTTTCCTTATAAATTTGTGGTAGTTTTAAAAGATATATTTTAGCTATGCATCCTTTATTAGATGTATTACTTGAGAATATCTTCTTTCAGTCTTTGGTTTGGTGTTGTACTTTCTTAATGTTGGTTTTTGAAGAAGTTTTAAATTTTGATGAAGAACACTTTTATCAGTTTATTTCTTTTGATTTGTTAATTTTATATCCTGTTTGAGAAATCTGTGCCTACTTCTAGGTCACAGTGATATTCTCCCATATTTCAGTCTGGAAGCTTGATTGTTTTACCTGTCACATCAGGGCAATGGTCCATTTTGAATGAATTTTCACGTGTAGCATGTGACAAGCAGCAAGGTTCATTTTCTCCAAACAGACATCAGCACCATTTCGTGTAAGTTCCCACCGGATTTTAAAGAATATTTTAACATAAGCTCACAGTGCAGAATCCAGTTTTGGATGGCAGCACTTAAGGACCTCAGCATGCTACTAGAGACTTCAGTGCCCCTCTGTGGATAACCATGCCACATACTGCCAGTTTCCATCATCTCTCCCCTGCAGGGTGGGCACGAGGAGCTGATTAGCTCCTGATGGCTGACTCAAATCAGACGGACCTTGGCCAGCCCCACTCGGACTCGGGCTCACCCTCTCCGTGGTCAGAGCACTTGTGCGGGAGCTCTGCTGGGACCCGTCCTCTACACTGAGGTCCACCCTGCTGCCAGCTGCCACCCAATGAATAAGAGCCAGGATGTCGAGGATTGTTTGACTGAGCCCCTGGCATCAGGAGATAGACCACATGCAGTGGGCCAGTGTCCCCAGAGTCAGGTCCACCTGCAACCCGAGAAGGTGAACGTGTTTGGAAACAGCCTTTGCAGGTGTAATTCGGCAAGATGAGGTATTACTGGGGTAGGGTGGGCCTGAATCCAATATGACTGAGTCTTATTAAAAAGAGGAAAGTTTGGACACAGAGACAGAGCTGGTGGGAGGGGACGGAAGGATCCCCCACCCCCCACCCCCACCCCCCGCCCCCACCCCCCGCCAGCTGGGTGTCGGACTTGTGGCCTCCAGCACTGGGAGAGAACACGTTTCTGTTGTTTTAAACTACCCACTTTGTCATGGCAGCCTTAGGAAAATAATATGCTACATATGCTCTTTTTCTCTTAAAAACAGCATATGCAGCTAGAGAAGTTGAATTCAAAAAGATATTTGCATCAAGTATATCTCAAATATTTTGAATTCAGGGATCGGGAAAAATCTGGGAATGTGCTTTCAGACTACAATTTCACGTCCGTCCTCAGTCCTGGCACACACAAACCTTCCATTTTGTAAACCAGAGGTCCTCAGTCTTGCCTCAGACAGCTTACATTCCTGGGACCTCTACCTAGCTAACCCCAGACGGAAGCCTTGCATTCTTGATGTGTCTAAAATATCCTGTCTACACTTTGTTCCTGGCGGCATTAATATTTATCAGGTTTAATGAAAGTTAATTATCACCTCTTGAGAGCTCATTGAAAATAGTGTCATTATTTCCAGAATTTTGATGAGGCTTTTGGGCAGTAGCCTGATGAGTTTGCAGGGTCTTTCAACACAATCTTACCCAGAGGTGAAAGTGAAAGCACAGTCTGGAAACTCAGCCATCAGTTCCTCTTAACGAAAGAGGCTTAGCAAAGTGGAAAGGGGAATTATGTAAGAACGGGCAAATGGAAAACATCTGCTGTAATTAAAATAGGAGAAAGGTGCTTTGGTCATTTAATAATCTAAGAGGTTGGTAATCAAATTTTTCTTCTCAATTTTGTAATAAGAAAATATTAGTACTAAGCATCTCATTTAAAAGTGAGTAGAAAACCACTGGCAAGGCTGGAGTAGCCTTGGTTTCTTAGTACTTACGGCACTCAGACAGGAAATCTGAGTCATAAATATTACCTATTACCATTCATCCACAGGGAAGGGATTTGAAATTTGATTTTGAAACGTTTATTTTCAAATACTTGTACTCAGTGAATGGGGTTTAAAGGCAGACTCTCACAGCCTTGTGTTTCCTGTAATTCAATGTAAAGGGGCAGTGGTGACTTACCGGGCTTTTCCATTCCAGGGCCATGGATGGAGTTACAGCCCTGGTCCCAGCACTCATCCTGCAAGCCCGTGATCTCAGCCAGGGAAGAGAGAGGAGACAGATCAGCCATGGCCCATAGCCATCCCTTTCTGAAAATAGCCAAGGCAGGAGCCCTCCTGATGTGGGAGCCGGGCCCACGTGGATATCTCTCTGCATCCCTCACCCACCCAGGCTGCGGCCGGCACAGCTGGTGTGGGCAGATTTCCTCCACCCTATGAGCCTCACATCTTCCATTCAGTGGGCAGGAAGCAAGAAGCCCCAGTGTGACTTCAGGTCTCAAGACATGGTCCTATATTTTTTTACAGAGAGTCTTGCTTTGGACATTATGGGAATTTTCCCCAGATTCAGGAAACTGAAGCTTTGGATGTCATTTGGTGATTAGTTCTCTGGTGTGTTACATTTTGACCAGATCTCTGAAAAGGAGGCACATTAAATCCCTTAAAAAAAAAGTAAAAATAAAAAACAAACAAACAAGACTCACTTCTCTCCCAGAAAGAGATTGAGAACAGCCAGAACTGGCCTGGAAAAAACTGCTCTATGGTTTAGGACACAAGGGGAAGGCTGGACAGCACGCAGAAGAGAGAGGGGCACTGGACAAATCTTGATGGAAAGCTCATGAGTAGAACCTGCAGCTGCAGCTGCCGACGCCCCTCCCACACCCCACGAGCAAACAGTTTTGAATTCTCAGGCCTTGGGCCAGCGATTACGGACAGAGGGGACTGCAGAGATCCACCTGCCCAGGAAACAGGCGGACTCAGCTTCTGACCCACACATTTGGTCTGCTGTGTCCCGCGAGCCCTTCCAGGCCAGGTGGGGCCAAGCCATTGTTTGCCCTGGGAGCCGGCAAGGGACTAAAGAGATCTGACCTCTCAATCTCCCCCTCGACTGGCCGGGACTGGTTGCTGAGGATGCACAGGGGAGTGGAAGTATTTCTTACCCGGGAAGAGCAAGGGGGCTGCCAGCAAAGGCTGGAGAGCAGCCTCTGAGACAGTTTGAATTGCCAGGCTCTGAATAGCCTCCAGGCAGGATCCTCACTCACACTGATCCCATCCCTGTTGCAGCAAACACACTCCCACCACACTTTAAACTGAGAGGGCTGCCAAAGAGTGCCATCTGCTGGAGAACCAAAGAAGTGCATGAGAAGAAACTAAATAAGTGAGGCTTTTTCCAGCCTTTCCAGCCTCCCTCCCCAAGGCCTTTGGAAACAGGTCTGCAACCTATTACTGGGTCCATGGCCCAGATATGAGCAATTAACAGGGACAAATCCTAAAGACCTAAAACAGGTTGAACCAAAAATCAAAGAATGGTAGTAACACAGCCTCTTATCACTAAATCCCCATTAAAGAGAGAGAAATTGAGAATCTGAGTAAACTTATCAGCCTAATCAGATGCCTAGATATCAGCAAAAAATTACAAGTCATACTAAGAAAATGGAAGACGTGGTCCAAGCAAAGGAATAGATCAAAGCCCCAGCTGAGACACAGGATTTGAGACAACTAATTGAGGCTCATACAAATCTCTAAAATCAAATTAATGAATTGAAAGACAATATGGCTAAAGAGATAAAGGAAATTGAGAAGACACTAAACAAGCACAAAGAAGAATTTAAAAACCTGAATAGAAAAATAACAGAGCTCATAGGAATGAAAAACACAATAGGTGAAATAAAAAACACATTAGAGGCATACAACAGCAGACTCAAAATGACAGAAAAAGGATTAAGTGATACAGAAGACAGAACAGTTGAAACTGAAGAGAGAGAAGAGTAGAGAGAAAAAAGAATGGAAAGAATTGAGCAGGGGCTCATGGAGTTGAATGATAACATGACGTGCAACAAAATACATGTCAGGGGAGTTCCAGAAGAACAGAAGGGAAAAGGGGCAGAAAGAGTATTTGAGGAATAATCACTGAAAATTTCCCAACTATCATGAAAGAAATGAATTTACGTGTCCAAGAAGTGCAGCATATCCCAATCAGAATAAATGTGAACAGACATACTACTCAGAATGTCAAATGACAAAGATAAAGAGAAAATTCCGAGAACAGCAAGGGAGAAGCAAACTATCACATACAAGGGATGCCCAGTAAGACTTAGTGCAGATTTCTCATCAGAAACCATGGAGGCGAGAAGACAGTGGTATGATATAATTAGTTTACAGAAAGAAAAATAGCCAGCCAAGAATTCTTCATCTGGAAAAAACTGTTGTTCAAATATGATGAGTTTAAAATATATACAAATAAACAGAAACTAAGAAAGTTTTAAAAAAGAATCCACAATTACAGGAAATATTAAAGGGAGAGAGACTTATAGCCACC
>JAQZBX010046643.1:0-20710 GCA_029593785.1 Cabassous unicinctus | reverse complement strand
CCCGGGGCCTCTCATATGGTAACCGGGTGCTCTATCCATTGCGCCACACCCGCTTCCTGCCGTGAGGTTGCTGCATCAGCCCACCGCACCGCTCAGGCCGGCGTGCCCTCACAAGGAGGCCTCGGGACGCGAACCCTGGCCTCCCATATGGTAAACGGGGGCTCTATCCACTGAGCCACACCCGCTTCCCCCTGGATGACCCTTTGGAGAGTGGACTGTCCCGCCAGACACCAGCCCTCTGGGGAGCCCAGGCCAGCTCTGTCCTGCCCCAGAGGCGAGGCCGGGGGACTCCTCTCATCCTCTGCGCCTGGAGGTTGCTCTGCTCTGTGCTATTTAACAGCGAGTCTTGGCCCGGCATGTGGAGGGAGTTGGCTTAGTGTTACCCAAAACTACACCTGGGGGTGCAGGGGGGCAGGTAAGCACTCTCTCGCTCTCTCACATTTGCCAGCTGAACTTAAAAAGCAAGGGAAGTAATGAGTTTTCACACCCCACTTCCCTTTAAGTTCCTGTCTACTTAAAATACTCCTTCCCCCCAAAAATGGAAGTTGAGAACTTATTTTATAGCAAGTTTTGCATATCCCCTAAAGCACAACCTTTTCTGCCAAGGGATGTGTTGAATTGCTGCATCTTCCTTTTCAGCTGCTTATTACCCAAGCAGTGGTTTACTAATCGCTCTTTTGTGATGTACAATTTGACTTGAACAAATCAAGTTGAATCCTATAAAGAAGAGGCGGCCCGGGAAGAGTTAGAGCTTGCTAGGGCTCCTGGTGGAGGCGCTAGGACCTCCTCCCGGCAGCCTGGTGGGTCCTTGCACATCTCATCCCACCTAGAACCTGTCGGGCCATCGAGGGAACCTGCTTCTGCCTGGCTACGGCGGCCTTGTTGGAATGAGCTCGAATCTGCCCCTGGCCAGCTCCCCTTTAGAATGGGGCCAGCATGCAGCCGAGCACAGACCCAAGGCCGTGGTCTGGGCCTGGCGCCTCCTGTTTGCTTCCGTGTCCCTTTCCACTCTTATCAAACTCTCACACCTTGGTTTTCCACAAAGACTACTCTGCCTTTCCTCATTTCCTCCTCATTTCCTCCCCACTTTGCTGCGCTGTGATGTCACTTCCTCCCCACTGTGGGGCCAGGGCTGTGGTCACCAGTCAGTGGGCCGAACCCTGGCCCCAGCCTGCGCCCGCAGAGTGCGGGGCCTCACTTGGCACTTGGCTCTCGGGTTAATTTTTCCTCAACTGTGTCACAAGGGGATCAGGAGAGATGGCTTTCATTGCCCATTCTAGCTAAAATTGAGATGTTTCTTGTCAAGAGTATCGGAAGGACCACCCCAGCTCCCACGTGCACCCAGAGCTGGGTGGTGCACGTCAGTGGCGCTAAGAGAATCTGCAGCCATGTCTCTGGGTGGGTCCTGAAAGCACAGTGGAATGGTGGGTGAAGGGTGAGGGGGGGTGGCAGTGACGCGCAGTGGCTAGGCATGGACTTCCTAAGACTGTCATCGCCCTTCGCACTCGTAGGTCTTACTGACGGCTTAATTGCAGCCAGGTTAGGTCAATAAATACCAATGATGAAGGTGGAAGAAAAAATCAGTGTTTTGTGTGTGTGTGCCTCAGAAGTCACGATGTCATGGTGATAGTTTCTCCGGGCGTACTTTATTTAAAAAAACAAAACAAAACTTAATTTTAAAACAGCATCAGATTTACGGCAAAACCTGTGAGGGTAGAAAAGACCCCTCATCTGCCCACACCCAGCTTCCCCTCTTTGCAGCGCCTTGCCTTAGTGGTGTACTAGCTACAATTAACGAGCCAATATTGGTACATTATGAGCCAAAATCCATAGCTTTTTTGGATCTCCTTTCATTGCCCCAGTGTCGTTTTTCTGCTCCAGGACCCCATCCACAGGAGCACATCACATCTGGTGGCCGTGTCTCCTCTGGGCTCTCAGTGTCTCACACTACCTCGTTTTTGCCGATCTTGACAGTTTTGAGGCGTGCGGGTCTGGTATCTTGTAGAATGGCCTTCAATTGGGATTTGTTGTTTTTCTCATGGTTAGATGGGGCTCTGGGTCTTGGAGGCGACCACAGAGGTAAAGGCCGTTTCCATCACTTCATATCAAGCATCTATACTGTCAGCCGACTTATCTCTGCTGACAGTAACCTTGATCCTCTCGCTGGGCGATGCGTGTCAGGTTTCTCCAGCAGGAAGTTACTCCTCTCCCCCTTTCCGATGGGGGGCTCTTTGGAATGAAGTCACTGTACAGCCCACACTTAAGGAATGCTCGACTTTGAGGACAGAGGATCCACAGAGACTGTTTGAAATTCTTCTGCACAGGAGATTGCACCCCCATCTATTATATCAGTGTGGACTCGTGGCTGCTGATTGTATGCTTTGGGCTGTAATCCAATACTCCTTTATTTTGTTGCTCAGAAGGTTCCAGCTTTGGCCATTGGGAGCACTTTCCACGGGCTCCTGGGTCTCTTGGACATGCCCCTATCGATGTCAGTTTTGTGTTTTTCGTTCTGGAACATTTCCTTATCACTGGCACTGCATACAAGCTGCTGCAGACTCATCTTGTGTAGTACCTCCCCCACTCCCACAATCAGCCAATTCGCCAAGGAGCACTGGTTCCTTTCATTGGGGAATGGTCCTAGAAACCAAGGTCTGGGCTCTGGGTGTCCTCACGGATACTGCAGTGTCGTTGTTCCTAGACCCTCTCAGCTGGCAGAGCAACGAAACGCCTGTGTGCGCACACCCACATATGTACATGTCATCCCACGCAGCCAACCCCAGAGGGTCCCCAACGTCACTAATGAGAGCTGCAGGGTAACATGACTTGCCCAGGCTCCTGCAGCTGCCAGAGGCCATCTGATGGGGAATGGGAACACATACTTTTAATTCCAGATAGCACTTGCTGCTGCAGAAGAGCCCAGCCTGGGCTTCAGCTTGGATCTTGAGACCCGTCTCTCGCGCCACAGTCTGGGTGAGGGCTGAGCCGCGTCGGCAAAGCGGGCCAGTCTGTCACATAAGAGCAGTTGAACAACTGAGCTGGGGTCCCTGGCACCTAATGTTTGGGGTGTCCTGTGCCCTTGTTTGTTTGTGTCTGTGCTTGGATGGCATTGACCGGCACCTCAGCACCTGTCCTCTCTTGGAACGTGCTTGGGTGCATTATATAGCACATCTGGCTAATGTTTTGGCCCAGAAGAAAGGGCTTCTAGAGGAGTAACGGCTAGAAAAAGCCCTCACTTA
Organism: Cabassous unicinctus; assembly: GCA_029593785.1. Classification (NCBI taxonomy): domain Eukaryota; kingdom Metazoa; phylum Chordata; class Mammalia; order Cingulata; family Chlamyphoridae; genus Cabassous; species Cabassous unicinctus. The sequence goes on along the minus strand of JAQZBX010046643.1, from coordinate 17,471 downwards.
AAGCGGCTCAGCATTTTGCAAACCTCCGCTCGGGACCTGACTCTGAGTCAGGATATTGATTCAGACGTGGAGGCAGTGCAGGCCTCAGCAGGGCCTTGCCCACAGAGGGTCCTGGCGAGGTCTGCAGGCGTCATCACTGCGTTTTGACAATCAAACGAAAGGTGGCGTGTATGCTTCGCATTGCAGTGTACACAGAAGAACCTTGTTTTTCCTGGTAGACGACAGGATTCGCGAGGGCAGAGCAGTGTCGTCATCTGTGTTTCCCACATTACATAACTTCTGCCTGGAGAAGGCTCTCAAGTAAGAGCCGAGATGCTATGTGGACGCTCAGGTGGAGTCGATCGGCCCTGGCCTGCTTCTGCCGGTGCTGGTTGAACAAAGGCCGGAGGGTCACTTGTCGCCCGTGGATGTTCTGACCGAGGGCGTGAACACATGAGCGGCGAGTGACCGAGTGACTGGCGAGTGCCCTAGAGGGCAGGCCGGGCCCATGCCGCGGTGGGGTGGGGGCGCTGAGTGCGGCCTTAACGCAGTGCCTGTCCCGCTTCCTCCACAGACCGCACCAGCACCATGGGCTGCAAGGTCCTGCTCGGGGTTGGCAAGCAGCTGCTGCGCCGGAAGGTGGTGGACTGCAGCCGGGAGGAGACCCGGCTCTCCCGCTGCCTCAACACGTTTGACCTGGTGGCCCTGGGCGTGGGCAGCACGCTGGGTGCCGGTGTCTACGTGCTGGCTGGGGTCGTGGCCCGCGAGAACGCCGGCCCCGCCATAGTCATCTCCTTCCTCATCGCCGCACTGGCCTCCGTGTTGGCCGGCCTCTGCTACGGCGAGTTCGGGGCTCGCGTCCCGAAGACGGGCTCGGCCTACCTGTACAGCTACGTCACCGTGGGTGAGCTCTGGGCCTTCATCACTGGCTGGAATCTCATCCTCTCCTACGTCATTGGTGAGCACCCCCACAGCTGCTCCCGGGGCCTGCCTCCCGCCCGGGGTGGCAGAAGCCTCCCCTGTCCTTGGAAGAGACATGCCAGCCCTGTGGGCACCCCATCGTCCTCGGCTGCCACCAGTCGGCGCCCAGATTTTCCTGGTGAAAGACATGGGACCTTTGAGGGGGAGCCGAGGCCATGGTCCCTGCTAACGCAGGAGACATAGAACCACTAGGGCACTTCTGCTTAGTTACCAAGTGATTTTGTTTCTTTCAGTACTTTTTTTCCTGATTACTAGAGTGAATCCATCAGTGATAGAGAAAATAGCATGACTTATTGGATAAATGTCCTTGTAGGGTTTTTAGGTAATTTCCACTTGTGGTGGTGGTGATATAAATGGTTAATTATTTTATAAGTAAGTCTTTGGGGCATAAGCAGAACTTTTTCCGCTAAAACCGAGTCTAAGGAGCAGGATGTCTAATCAAAGGGCATGTGCGTTTCGGAGATGTTTGTCGGCTCTGCTGTGCGTTCTGGGTGGGTGCCTGAGTGTCCTTTTCCCAGCACCCTTCCCGAGGCCAGGCATTGGCATGGACAATAAACACCTCGAAAAAGAAATGTAAGCTCTTTTTCGTTTGGTAGGTGAAAATGGTTGATTCTCTTCGTTATAGTAGTGGTATTTTAATTACCGCTGAAGTTGAACACATCAATTTAAAAGAAACAAACACCTGGATAAAAGAATATGCAAAGACTGTGAATGGCAGGGTCACAAAAGTAGAAATGCAAGTGGCCACTAAACATTTACTTGTGAGATTGAGAGACAGTAAGATCTGGCAGGCCGAGCCATCGGGGCCCAGGTGGCTCCTGGGCACCTCGCAGTGACAGTGCCTGCTTCGTGCTGGGACCTCATGGCCGTCACCCCAGGCCTCTTCGGGGCCCCTCGCGGCCTTACCTCTGTTAGGGGCGTCCCATGTGCTGTCAGCACAGCTGGCTGAGTGCTTGGGATCCGGCACCTGCAGCATCTGCTGAGAGCCAACCTACCTTACCCCTCCTCTAAATTCTGAAATAAAGTACGTGATAGTTTTTTATTTTCCTTGGTAGAACATTGAATCTTGTAACCACAAATAGCTCTTACAAGCTGAAGTCTCTCTGTGGAAACGTAATTTTAAATAGGCCGTTCTGCTTCCAGAGGATTTCCCTGGGCATCAGACAAAACATTGAGCACGAGGTACCTGCTGCTTCTAGACCAACAAATAAAAGATTCTTGGCCAGAGTGCTCTTTGCCTGCCAGACTCACACATGTATTGTTGGAATCTGTCCTCCACCTTAGCTATGGGGAAGAGCAGCTTTCCCATGAAGCACGATTCAGGAACGCAGGGGCCAGGCAGGGGGAGGCTGGGAGGGAACGCAGGGCAGCCGTCCTCCCGCAGGGTCCCGGGTCAGCAGTGAGCTGGCACTGCGGGTGGAGCGCCGTCCTCATCGGATTGTGGCCTATGTGGACAGAATCCACAAGAGGCTGGCCGCTCAGGATTGAGAAATGCTGTTAAGTTTCAACACGAGACCAAATAGCAAAGGCAGGTCACTCTGATAAGATTCCGTGCATAAATCAGACCAGAGCCGGTGGCAAGGCCAACTTGAAAAGTAAAGGACCGTGCTAGCTGCTCCTGCTGTCGTCACTTGGCAACATTTCCTGGGGTGAGCAGACGCCTGTCCCCGAGGGCGAGGGTCTGCCCCTCTGCGGGACCCTCTGGGTCCTCTCTGCCTCCTGGGCAGCCGCGTCCTCAGCGAGGCCAGCCATCAGCTCCGCTGCCAGGCCCTTCCTGGAAGAGGGAGCGTCCTGGGCGGTGCTGATTGCGACGCTGAGTGGCTGGACGGGGAAGTCGGTTAAGGAGATGAAAGAGGTAGGCTGGCACAGGTACCATCTGAGCGCGTCCCAGGCAGTAGGCGTCACGACCGTTCTGTGGAACCTTTGTACAGGGTGTGTGCACTAGACACACCGCGCACGTGCCAGGTTGCGAGGTAAAGCGCGTTTCTTCCATTCCCTGGGAGTCTTCTCTTTTCACCTCCCTGGAAGCACCAGCTGCACCTTGCTTCCGAAGGGTAGCGGGCTGCGCGGTCTGGCGCTGCTGCCGGATCTCGGCGCGTGGTCTGTGATCCCGGCAAGGACGCCGGCAGCCTGGGGCTGGGCGCAGGCCCTCTGCTAAGCACCTGCCTTGAACTTCCCCTGGTGCTTGCTTTTGTAACAGGTACTTCCAGCGTGGCACGGGCCTGGAGCGCCACGTTTGACGAGCTCATCGGCAAGCCCATCGGGGAGTTCTCGCGGACACACATGGCCCTGAACGCGCCCGGAGTGCTGGCCGAAACCCCGGACGTGTTTGCCGTGATCATCATCCTCCTTTTGACGGGTACGGCTCCACATTCGGCAAGCCAGACCACGCAGGCTCCCCTGGAGCTGGTTTTCCTTGTCGTGTCTCTTCCCCCCTCCTCCTGTTTCTTTTTTTCTTTTTTCTTTTTCTTTTGTATTTGTAATTAAGATCATCACCATTTGTCCATGGCTTCATAGCTTTCTAAGGGTTCACATAGGGTCTACCTAGTTAATAAGCCGTGGTCAGATGCCCTTTAACTAAGAGAGACCCCCAGGTGCATGGCACAGCTGCTTGTGCAGTACGACTTCCTTAGCGCTGCAGGAGTTTTGTGCAAGCAATCCGGGAATAAAAATTCCTTTGACTCGACGGATCCCCATTTGCCAGGTCTGATGAGCTGCTAGTTGATGTTTCACGGCCGTGAGTGTGGAAGAGTGAGGGTCCGTTGGGAACACGAAGGCGAGCCTGGGTGTTTAAAGGAGTCTTGGCTGGTTTTACACTAGACAACCAGCAAAACTTCCTTGAAATAAATGTTTTCCACATTCTCGTCTTGGTTATAGGATTTTAGAGTTCCAAACATTGCTTGCACCCAGCTCATGGCAGCTTCTTACTCTTGACACTTCTGTGTGTCCCAGCCCTAGGATGGCATGTGCTATATTAACATTAGGCTGAAATGCAGAGGGGTCCTCGTTTAAGGTTAGAAATTCTTGGATGAGCTTTAAAAACAACACGCCATGTAACTGAATAATTTCACACAGGCCAGGCTCAGCAGTGTTTCAGGTCCAGCTGGCAGAAACGTGGACCAGAAGATAAGCCTGCACTTGCACGGTTTTCATTTTAATAAACAAGTGAGGGAGGGACCCCAAGAACAGATAACCTGGGGGGCAGTGAGGCGCTCCTGTCTGGCGAATCGACCAATTCTCTTCTATGACATCGCATTTCAGAATTTAACCTAATGTGTACATTTTTATTAAAATGTAAAGAAGGCCGACGTGGCAGGACAGCAGTGTCAGAGCACAGAGTAGCTCTGTGTCCCCTGGGGACCTTTCCTGCCCCTTTCCTTGCCCAATAGAGAGTTCAGCCCAAACGGCATTTTTACCGTAAGGTGGTCCCGGGACATAAACCTCAAAGAGAGCTCCGTCTGGAGGTTCCTGTGTGTTTGATTTTTTTAAAATTGTGGTTTTACAGAGCACAAGTCTAGCTTAGGCATTTTTTAATATGCGCTGCGCTCAGCGAGGGCTCTACTCTTAAGGGGACGCCATGTGCCAGTGGATCCGAAAGCACACGGTGGTTATAAGTGCCTATATTAGCAGCATCCCAAAGTAAATTGGAATAATGCCTTCATCTGGACCTCTGAAAGGCTCCCTTCCCACCAGGCAGCCAGGCAGTGTCTCCCGCGTGGAGAAGGTGAAATGCTGGTCCGGACCGCACTGTCCTAGTCTGTCTTTTGAATGAGAGAGGGTCTGTGCAGGCAGAAACTCGTCTTCACCCTCGGGAGGAGGCTGATTTCCATGGGCCGAGTTGCCTTGGGTGCCCCCGGATGGGGCCCTTGATCCCATTTGCTGAGCCAGCCCCCCGGCTTTGGTCAGTCTGATCCCTGCCTAGGAAAAGAAAGAATTCCCCACCGTTCCCAGAGGTTCCGAGAGGTCTTCCGAGGACCCGTGCCCCCTGGAGTCTCTTGGGTGGCCCTCTCGTCCTCGTCCTCGCCCCCACCCCCGGTGCGGGCAGCGCTCTCAGGCCGAGCTCTCTGTGCGTGTTCCAGGGCTGCTGACTGTGGGCGTGAAGGAGTCGGCCATGGTCAACAAGGTCTTCACGTGTGTCAACGTCCTGGTGCTGGGCTTCATCATGGTGTCGGGCTTCGTGAAGGGCTCCGTCAGGAACTGGCAGCTCCCGGAGGAGGACTTCCAGAACACATCCGGGCACCTGTGCTTGAACAAGTATGTTGTCGCCTCTGCCTCTCGGCACACGCGAGCGCACGCATGTTTGGTATTTAACGGTGTATGCTCATATTTGGGGGTGCATTTGGCTAGAACATCACATGCCTCTTTAATGAATGCTAAATCAGTTAATTTTGTTAGTATTTGTGATGTTTTGCTTTATTTTGCTGCAAAGTAGCTGGGGATGTTGTTTAAATAAGTTTGGAATTTGTGTTAATGTTTACTTCCCTGAACTGAACAGAACATAGTATGACAAAGGAAGGCATTCAGGACAAAATTCCAAGACCGTACATAGTGTAGGATGGTTGTCAGACTCGCTCAGGCATTCCCTTGTCCTCGAGCTCTGTTTCAGTACCAGCCTCTGAGTCGTCATAATCAGAAGGGATTTTCTCTGAAGTACCCTGTCGATAACACTTTATTTTTAAAAGCCTTCCTCTTGATGTAGGAGGGAAGAGCTATGTGGGACTCGCATCACGGTCTCTTTATCCAGGGTTTTCAGAATCGCTGAAGTATCACAGTATGATTATAACCATCTCTTCCTCCCACTCCCTGTCTGGCTGCTCAGGCCCTGGAAAGCAGTGGCTTTGTCGCCTCCTGTTTCTGACTCAGGAACCCAGTGTAGGAGGTGGCAGTGGGCTCTGGGCGGGCCTGGCCCCCTCACGCACAGGAGCCTGCAGGCCAGCTCACGTTCACTAGGAGACAACAGCCAAAGAGCCATAACGTGGCTTTTTGACTTGTTTATGTCAGGTTTTCAGTGGACCCTTAGCACCCCAGGATGGCGGTTGGGGAGTTAGATTTTGTCTCTGCGTCTTTTCTGCTTACGGCCGAAGGTCAGGCTGCTGTGATAGAGAGGCCCTCCTGAAGCACAGAGGCTTTAGTCTGCAGTGGGCAGATGTAAGTGCAGTGGGTGGGCCTGCATCTTGCCCCGTCCCTCGGGGCCTGGTAAGGGTGGGGCGTGGGCTCAGGGCGTCCTGCTGTCCACAAAGGAGGATGTGCCCTGTGCTGGGAGCACAGACCTGGAAGCTGGCGTTCCATTGGCGAGGATCACGTTGAGCTGCCAGGGAGGCTGCGACAGGGTCTCCGCATGAGGGGTCGTGGCAGGTCCCGCACACCAAGCCAGTCAGGGCCTCCGCGGCCACTGCCCTGGCCACGCCGTGCAGCAGTCTGGCCGCAAGAGCAAGCATCACTGCGACTCCTTGACTGTGGAGACGCCGACAGGAAACGCTTGAATCAAACTCAGGCCACTGACCCAACACTAATGTTATGTGGTCACGTTTCAGCTGAAAATAACCTTCCTTTTAGGGATGGAAACTACTGCAGAGAAATGAAGCCTTTTAATGTACCATTCCCCAGCATTCCTGAATAATATTCACTGCCAAATTTATTTGTGCCCGTTAACTCAAAATATGCTTTGAAGTAACACAGAAGAAGCCTTTGAGCACTTGAGGGGCAAATTTGACTGCATGGTGTACACAGGCCAGGAATTCAATAGAAAGGACGTCTCTTGTTTCCTGGTCGCCAGTCGAGGTTTACTTTTACGCTTGTCATGGGGAGATTATTTGTGCCAGCTGATGGCATTTCACTCCACCAGGCGTCCGCACACTTTACATCCCGGGGACGGAGAGCCGTGTGGGCTTCCAAGGCAAAGCGGCATGGACCCTCTGCCCCCGTCCTCTGAGCGCCCTGCGGTCACCTCTGGTGGCCTTCGCTGGCAGGCACCGGCCCCAGCCCAAAACCGCAGCTGGAGGGCGCCGTGATCGGTCACTCTCAGAGGCAGGGTTCTCCAGGACCGCAGCAGAGGTGGCTCTGTCATTTTAGTGAAACCCGTAAGCGTCTGATTTTATTTCCCGGCTGTGGATTTGGGTTCCTGGCCATGGCCAGGGAGCCTCGCATGAAATTGCGCCCAGGAAAGGGCAGCTGAGGCAAGCCGGCCTTGCAGCAGCTTGCAGGGCCTGAGGTCTGCCGTGCTGAGAGGCGCTTTGCACGGCCCCGTGAGCTCCAACTCAGGCCCGTGTCTGCTCCGCTCCCACTCTGGGATAGGAGCCGTATCCTACTGCCTGCATGTCTCCTCGCTGCCTTTGTCTCGTGCTGCCCCTGCCCCAGCCCTCGCCCAGCGTGCTGTAGATGTGTGGCGACTGTAGCACAGGGAAAGCATCAGTTCTACACAGAAGCCTGTTAGGAAAGCTTCGCTGGGTGGCACCCGTCGGTTAGGATGGAAACCTGAGAGTGGCAAGGTAAAGGTTTCGTTCTCGTCGGTCAGTCCAGCGTGGTAGGCTGCTTCCCTGCACCGAGTCCAGCCCCTCTGTCATGTGGCTTTGTGCCTGGCCCATGTCCCAGGGTCACCCGGGGCCGTGGACCCAGGCCCCAGCCCACACTGCGCTCCAGCCACACAGTCATAGGAAACATTGATGAATACGACTTTTTGTTTTTGGTCTTGGCCAGTTATTTTCTCTGCTAACCCCTGAGTGACCTGTAGTGTTGATGGCCAAGGCTTGGGTGGAAGCCAGCCTGCTGGGCTAAGAGAGGGTGGGGCTTCCAGCCTGGCTTTGTGCGCACCTGCTGGGGGTGGGGTGCCCATTTCTCCAGCTTAACCTCCTTGACTTTTGCATACTCGGCTGATGAGCCCGAACATCCTTTATCAGCTGAAAACCAATGTGTGCGTGTAAGGGATGAAGGGTGATTGTATAGAAAGAGCTGGTAAGACGTTTCAGAAGGCGTTTTGGTTGGAGGCTCCGTGGGACTGATTGTGTGGCCGTTTTCTGTCGGTGCCCCACCCCTGTGGCGAGTGATGCCCAAAGCCTTTAAAGAGATGCACTTAAGCTCTGGAGTCGCTAAGATACTCACGTGGCTCGTATATCATCTTGCTATGAAAAGGTGTACATGGAAGTCTTCCATTCCTTTCTTCATCTACCTCATTCTTCCACCCCCCATAGATAATCATTTTTATTTTTTTGCATAACCTACCAGTTTTCCTTTACACGAATACATATTTTTTATCCCCCATCTTCTTACACAAAAGGTAGCCTGGTCCAACGCATCTCTGCACCTTGCACAGTTTTACGTAACAGCACGTGCTGCAGGTCCCTTACACCTGTACCTTGTTCCTTTCTGGCGCTGCCTAGCGTTCGTTGCCCGCAGTCTTGCACTGATGTCGGTGGGCAGTGCTGTCTGAGAGGGTCCCCCGGCTGGAGGAGGGGGCGTGGGTGGAGTCAGCCAGGAGGCCCTCGTTTGCAGCTTCCCGTGTCCCTCCCGGGTATTGGCCCTGTGGGCTGGCCGACCACCCCACTGTGCTCTCCAGGGGCTGAGCTGTCTCCTTCAGGGGTCACCTCTCCCCTGCTCCCCTTGGCAAAGACCTCCCCACCTTCTAGTTGTGTTTGGGAGTCGAAAGGGCCTGTCATCCCGACGTGGGCTCCCTCCCTAGATCTCACCTTCCGCTCCTGAGCCGCCCGTGTCAGCTGCTCCGCTAAGGCGTTTTAGGACAGAAGCCTGCTCCAGGGTGCCCCACGCCCGCTGGCTGGTTCTGTGTGTGGCGGGCGCAGCCTTCGGGGTTTTGGGTGGGGCAGTCCTGGCTGAGGGAGCCACAGTCCCGTGCTGGCCCTGGACCAGGGGCTTGCTGCCTTGCTCTGCACTGCCTTCTTGGAGTGTTGGGTTATCTTAGTCTTACTTTAAGATTGTAAAATAAGCGTTTGTCTGAGTCTGACAGCAGTTTTTCCTGCATCCAAACATTTATTCCTTGGGGTTTCCCTCACATTGTTACTTCTTGAGCTGCAGTGAATACTATATTTAGAAACATATTTGCACATGAAAGTCCGGTATCCTGGTAGCAGTTTCTGAACCTGAGAAATATGATAATCTTCTTGGAATCAGTATACAGCTTAATTCTCCCAGGGAAATAACTGGGTCCAAAGGTTTTGTTTTATAGCCAGTCAGTACATCCCAGTGAAAGTACATTTCACAAAATCAGTTGCTACCCCTGCCTTAAATGCCCCCGTGTTGTAGAATCAGAATATCCAATCACGTTTCAGCCTCTTCTCTCCTTGGAAGGGAAGGTGGTTTAGGACTGGTTATGCCCACGGAGCCCCTGCCAAGCCGGGAGAGCCCGAGGGGAGGCGGCGGCCACCAAAGCCTGGCCCCGTAGGGCGGGGGCAGGGAGGGGCTGCGGGTCTCCACCTGGAGAGGAGTTTGGCTGCTTCTCAGGTGGCGACAGAGGGACCTGCTGTAGAACGGGTCAGAACACGCCGATGGGCAGGGAAATGTCGGGACCGAGCAGCGAGGGGCACGGACGGCTCCTCACAACGGGGAGACGAGCCCAGTGTGGGGCCCAAGCGCCACGCCACACCCAGAAACACGTTGGGGTGTTTTGTGGCATAGCTACGGGCCCTCTGGGGTTTCAGGAAACATGTTTGTTTTACTTTGCATTCATTTATTCAGCACACAGTTGCTGAGTCCCGAGCGCAGACCAGCAGCCAGGCTGGGCGCTGGGCCCCCACCCGCACGGAGAAGTTGTGCAAACTTCGGGCGCCTGTCGCTGCTGCGGGGCTCGTGAAATTGGGGCGCTTAAGAAATGCTGCTGTTGTTTTAACCTAAACAAGAAATGCTGCCTTTTTTTAACCTAAGTTTCTCTGGAATTGTTTATTTGGAAACTTGACTTACTGGTAAATACCAGAGCCTTTTGCGTTTTGTTCCTCGGGAGGGGAGCAGCGCCCCCGGGAAGCAGCTAAGTGTCCTGAAATTCTCGTAGGTTCTTGGAGGTCCGAGGAGAGGGGTGTGTGGGAGCGGCCGCAGTTGTCCCCTGTCCCTGTCCCCTGCTGGGATCCCATCCGCAGCCCTGCTGCTCCCTCACCACAGCCAGTATTTGTAAGATGCTTCTGGAGAGGGCTCTGGGAGCGGCGGTACCGGAGTCTGTGTGCAGGGACTGGCGAATGGCTGCCTCTGGCGTTATTTGCTGTGGGTTCTGCACCCCCAGGCAGGGATGGCAGGCTGGGTGGGGGGCTGCGGGCGTTGCCACCCTTCCAGAAGCCGAGTGCTCTTCCTTGAAAACCAAGCTCTGCCCTGGGCGTTGCTCTGCCTCTGACTGTGGCTCTTTTTACCAGTGACACAAAAGAAGGGAAGCCTGGTGTTGGTGGCTTCATGCCCTTTGGGTTCTCCGGCGTCCTCTCGGGTGCAGCAACCTGCTTTTATGCCTTCGTGGGCTTCGACTGTATCGCCACTACAGGTAGGCCCGTCCACCGCCCGCCGTCTGCAGCCCAGGGCCCCTTCCGCTCTCCCAGTGGTCAGGCCCACGTGCATTTCACCAGGGCTCGCGGTTTCTCCTCCCGCGGGCACTTGCCACTTGCCTCCCTTTCTCACAGGAGCAGCTTGCAGACGCGTAGCTTCCTGCTAATGCTCCACCCCCCCACCTTTATCACTTCCCCGAGAAGCAGTGCATCTTTAGTGTGACTGGTCCTTCTGCTGTCACAGTGGGGCCGTGCAGGGCCTTGCTGTGCCTGATTTCATACCTGTGCCTTGTCTGGGAGAAATGAGGCCGCTGAAAACACTGTCATCCTGGCCAGGCTGCCCAGAGCCTCCCAGGTTTCTCAACCAAAAGGCCGAGCATGCGACCCAGGGCTGTGGGTCGCTTGTCTTTGTGACCGAGGATGGCCCCGCGCCCCTGAAAGCCCAGCAGAGCCAAGGGCCTGGCGTTGCGTAGGTTCTGTGGGTGCCCCTTGCCGCCTGGGCCAACTCCTTGTTGCTTGCAGGGGAAGAGGTCAAGAACCCCCAGAAGGCCATCCCAGTGGGCATCGTCGTGTCACTCCTGATTTGCTTCGTCGCCTACTTTGGGGTATCGGCTGCCCTCACGCTCATGATGCCCTACTTCTGCCTGGACAAGGACAGCCCCCTGCCGGACGCCTTCAAGCACGTGGGCTGGGAAGGGGCCAAGTACGCGGTGGCCGTCGGCTCCCTCTGCGCTCTGTCTGCCAGGTAAGGGAGGGCTCTGCGCAGAGGCTCCTGACCGTGCTGTTGGCTGCTGATGGTGCTCTTTCCACTTGAAACAGACCCCAGGCCCCACCCCCCGGGGTTGCCCTATTCAGCCCCAGAGCTGCTCACGTACGTGATAACTTAGGAGGAACTCGAGTCTGTGCTGGGCACCGTCTGCATAGCCAGGGAACAGTGCTCGGGCGCAGACTATCGCCATGGGACCAGGCTGCCTCTTTGGGCGCCTTATTTTGACTCTTTAATTTGGCCATAGAGCAGGGGCTGCCTTGAAAAAGGAAACAAGTGCCTTTCAGCGAAGAACATTTCTCCCTTATATTTCGTAATAGCGTGTATAAAACGGAAATATTTGCTAAATATCTATTACCACAGAGAAATCCTTATTAAGGCAGTGACACTTTTACTTTCTATTGGATTTAGCTAGAAACGACCCCAGGAATGAATGCAAAATTTCCTCTCCATAAAAATTATAATTAGCTCTATTGGTAGTTTATGTCAGGAGTTTCCCATTCTTTTACTCAATCCATACAATAAAGTATTTGCCTTCTGTGTGATTCATTTATTGAATTCCCAGTGTCTCAGATGTGAGTGTCACATATTTTAGCAGGATGGAGGTTCTCTGTGGGAATTTCAGGATTGTTCTCGGTGATAAATGCCAGTTTGATCATGGTGTCTTTCTTCCTGATGAGCTCGTTTTCCTGATGCTGTTTGTCGCTCTTTCCTCTTCCCAGTCTTTTGGGTTCCATGTTTCCCATGCCTCGAGTCATCTATGCCATGGCTGAAGATGGACTGCTCTTTAAATTTTTGGCCAAAGTCAACAGCAAGACCAAAACACCAATCATAGCCACGTTGACCTCGGGCGCCATTGCTGGTGAGAACCGGAGCTGATTGCACGTGCCAGTATCTCAATAGTCGAGGCATTATTTCCCAGGGAAGTAGCTTGAGTTTACTGATCTGTACAAAATATTAACTGCTTTTTTTTTTTTTTAACTTGGGACCTTGAAGGGTAATGCCCTTTGGGCAGAAGGCAGAGGCCATAGTCACAGAGGCTCCGGTGGCGTTCTCCAAGCACCCGCGTTACTGCTTGTGTCCCCGTTGACAGAGCCTAGGACACAAGCTCGTGCCGTCAGAGCCATTCCCTTTCCCTTTACCCAAATGTTTCCCTGAGTGGATTTTGGCAGGTGACATCTTTTCATGCAGTAAAAGCCAAGCGAGACTTTGGGTTAGGACCTGGATATTTCAGCGTCCACGTAGCTCAGCCTGTGAATTCTCTGCAGAGTGGGGGTCCCATATGGTTGTTGTTTTATGAAATGGGCTGCCTGTCCCCAGGGGATATTGAGGGCTTTGCTGACGAAGCCATCCTGCCCCTAAGTTTATCTTATCAAATAATTACTAAACAATTTACTAATTGTTTAGTAAAAAACGAATTTTGACAGATCAAATATGTAGACTGTGAGAAACTATCTGGCTGCTTGTTTCCACAGGGGCCCTAAAGAGGAAAAGGGGAAGCTTGGAAGGAAAAGCAGCTGCACGTGCACTGTAGGGGGGCGGGTGGAGGGGTTCATTCGTTTTACAGGTGTTCCCTTTTGCTGACCACAGCTGACGGCCCTGAGGGGCAGGTTTTATCCCTGCTGTGCAGATCTAGTTGTGAACGCTCGGAGAAGTGAAGTGAGGACGCCCACCTTTGAGTTGGGAGATCTGGCCTCTGAGCCCTGGCTGCTTTTTTAAAATGAAAGTGACTGGGCTCTTTCCAGGCTCTTGGTCAACTAGGAAACATACCAGGCACATTTTGTATCTGCAGTGACTCATTGACGGTCCATTGATAAAAACACTTGAACCATCTTAAATGAATTGTTCACTAAGTTTTATTAGTATTTATTCCCTTATCTCAGCATGCCTAGTTTCATGAATTAGTATTTTGCAATGAAAGAAAACTGGTTTTTCATGTATTTAGCAAATTTATTGTGTTGAATGCTCTTGAGTGAGCAGTGGCCAGGTTGAGGGGCATTTTGTATGTCAGGATAGACCAGTATATTTATAGAATTAAGGAATTGGATGTAGTAAATTTTTCAGTGCTTACATGTAATTTGATCAAGCGAAAGCTTGGTGTTAATTTCCTACCTGGCTGATAATGGAAAACCAGACTTTTAGCTTTAAAGTGATTATTAAGTACACGCCATTCACCAAACCAAGGATTTACTCTTTCTTTTCACCTGCCGGTAGTGGTAAATAAGTGTTAGGTTTTATAAAATCGCCTCATGTGGGTGAAATATGTTTCAAGCTTCTTGGTGAGGAGGGACGTGGGTGCTTCTGGCCAGCACAGTTGGATATTGTTCTAATTATCTAGAATGCCCGCATGGATTTTTAATTCCTCTTATTTATCCTCAATTTAAATGTGCCTTACTTGTAGTGTGCTAGAGGGACTTCAGAGATATTTGTGGGAAAGTAATAATTCTGTGTTGTTTTAACTTTGTGTTGATTGCATGTGATTTGAAAGTATCGCAAAGTAGATCTTACCAAGTTATTTTTTAAATGGAATACTTGATAGATTTACAATGTAAATAGATACACACAATCTCACAAAAATTACAAAGGATTTTCTGTTAAGCATTCAAATTTTATTCTTTGTCTTTTAAGGGGGTGAGCATGGTGAGGGGGCTGGTATTGTTTGGGAATAACTTGCTTTCTATGCCCACCTGTCTGGGTTAGGCGTCCATGCACGTCCTCCAAAGCATCAGACTGGCCCTCTTCTACCTCATCATCATTGTCTCTTTCTGATGCCCATGTCTGCCCCTGTCCACTGGTGTATACCTAGCACCTCCTGACTGACAGCCATTGTCAGTTAGATCAAGGATGGATGGATGGATAGTGGATGGATGGATAATGGGTGCTGGATGGATGATGAATGGATGGTTGGATGGATGATGGGTGGATGACTGGATGGATGATGAATAAATGATGGATGAAGGATGGATAGATGGCCAAATGGATAAATGAATGACGGGGTGGGATGGATGGATGGATGGATGGATGATGGGTAAATGAATGAAATGGTGTGGATAAATGGATGGATGGATGTGACTATATGTTAGCATGTGCAGAGGAAGACATACTGGACTCAAAGTTACAAGAACCTAGTTTAGATCCTGGCTTTCCACTTACTATCTGTGGCCTGAGATAAGTTTTCTCCATCTGTAGTGTAGGGCTGAGTTGCCAAATGTCCATGAGGATCAAAAAGTTTATGTTGATCAAGGTACTTCTTGTACAAATATTATTATTAGTTATTATTAGACTGTGCATATGATTTGATCCTGAGCTTTCTCCTTTGAGTGCCGCTCCCCCAGGAACAGTGGTGGGTGAAGCTGAGCTTTTGGATGCCTGGGGTCATGGTGGGTGGAGCTTCTGGCTGTCAGCTTTGTGATGAGCATCTGTGGATCCTGATGTCTCTTTCCCCCCAGCCGTGATGGCCTTCCTCTTCGACCTGAAGGACCTAGTGGACCTCATGTCCATCGGGACCCTCCTGGCTTATTCCTTGGTGGCTGCCTGTGTGTTGGTTTTACGGTATGTACAGGTTTTCTGGGCCATGGGACAGAAATACAGATACACCCTGCCCTTCCCTCTAAGCAAGTTAGCATTTTAACAGTTCAGATTAACTGTGTAACTTTTAGGTCAGCGGTTGCTCATTGGGAGCTGCCGAGGGGACAGTGGGATCTGGTGGCTGAGAGCTGGTTTACATAGATGTCCTCACAAAGAGTGGAGGTGGCCCCACCTCCCTCACGTGTGCCTCAGCTTCCAGGCTAGATCAGAGCCAGGCACTCAGCCCTGCTTTTGGGCCTGGGTCCTGCACTAAGGTAATAGTCACAGCCTGGTCCAGGCTCTGGGAAGAGGGCCCTGGGGGCTGACCGGCCCTGGTGGGAATTGGGACGATCCAGACCTGTGAAACTTAGCCTGACGGGACGCTTCCATAGCTTCAGCAGACAGTGGCTGGAGGAGCCAGTCGCACTGAGTAGTGTGAAGGGGCCCAGGGTCACGCTGGGCGGGCCAGGTAAGCCTGCGACAGGCTGGGTTAGGGGCCCTGGTGTTCTCTGCTCTCCCAGGCCCCTCCCCTCCCAAGGCACATCCCTCGGCCTCAGCTACCCTGGTTCCCTGGAGCCCAGATCACTTACCTCCAAGTAGTACCCATCATGGGACATGTTCTCAGGTCACGGAAACTGAGTGCTGGTGGCCTGGAAAGAGCCGCTTTGTTTCTTTTCAGGGGTCCGTAATTGCAAAGCCATTGAGTCCACTTCTAATGTGGTAGGCAGCTAACCCAGGTCATCCTGGGTTGAGCCTCAGGCGTGGTTGCATAGAATCAGCCAGTTTGTGGACCTTTTATTTCCTTTGCAGGACCTCAAATCTAGAATCTTCTCTGAAGCGCCTCTACTTTCTCAATTGAACAAGTGCTGTTGCACAAGTGACTCTGTGCAATAATTCTTAAACATTTCCATGCTCACTTTTAGACGTGATGACGTGGAATGATTTACAAAGCACTCTGCTTTCAAAGCCAGTGGGAGAGATTTGAGTTCTGTTCATTTTGGGTGGGAAGTAAGGAACCGCATTCAAGACGGATGCCTCACCTGCAGCTCACTTGTGTCTTGGAAGTCCTGCCGTGGGCTGTGGTCTTATGCCCTGCTCTGTGGAGGTACTTACTCCCAGGCACTTGGAGTATTAAAATAAATTGATCCAATTAAGTCATGCAAACAGAATTTCTCAACTCCATCAGCCTGCAGACACTTTTTTCTAACTCTGCACCAAATAGGATGCACATGTTATTGCTTTCTATTTCTGCCCTTAGTTTTAGCTCCATATAGCCATACTTTTTTTTAGAAGTGACCCAGTTTTGTAAGCATTTGAGGGCCAGTGCTACTCCACATAGGAATGGAATCAGTCTCAGGACATTTCTTTGGGCTGGGTAAGGGTGGAGGTCATGTTCCCCCAAATCCGAGACACTAAAACAATGTTAGGTCCTGAGCCTGGGCTCTTCCTGCCTCTCTTTGCCCACTCTGCCAGCACATGCACCATTCTGACTTCTTTTCATTTTATGCCTTGTGTCCCTGGCGACTTAGCCTGAAGGCTTACTAAGAACTTGAGTTGATACATATCCTTTTGCCTAATGAGAGCAGGTAATGGTAGTCCTATAATGCATTTCTTTACAGGTATCAGCCACAGCAGCCTAACCTGGTATACCAGATGGCCAGAACTACAGACGAGCTTGACCTAGCAGACCAGAACGGGTTGGTGAGCACCGCTGACTCCCAGACAGGCTTTTTACCGGAAGCAGAGAAACTTTCTCTGAAAACCCTACTGTTGCCAAAAAACACAGAGCCTTCCAAATTATCTGGGCTAATTGTGAACATTTCAACCTGCCTCATAGGTAAGATCCTGCCCTCCCCGCAAGGTGTCTGGAGTCTTGCCTCTTGGCCTTTCATGGTTTCCCATATATGGGTGGGGGAGGGAGGTGCCTGGAGGGTGAACATCTGCCCTGCGACTGGACGGCGACATCAGAGAGTGTCCTAATTGCGCTTGGCGCCCGCAGAAGCAGAGCTTCCCTCGATGGGCTTTGGGGAGAAGTGTGAGTGTCTGTGGGAGCCGTGTCATGGCTTAGTTGCAGCTTTCCTCTCCCTCTACTAGCAATTCTCACCATCATCTTTTGCACTGTGGCCGTGCTGGGAAATGAGATGCTGGGAAACGGGGTGCTGTGGGCCGTCTTCCTGCTCACGGGCTGCGCCCTCCTCTGTGCCGTGGTCACCGTTGTCATCTGGAGGCAGCCTGAGAGCAAAACCAAGCTCTCCTTCAAGGTGAGGGGCTCTGCCCAGACTGGACATTCCCAAGGGGCTTGCTGGACCTGCTCAGAGGAATGTGGGGTGGGGCCGGGCAGGGACAGGGCCTGCCGAGGGGCCCCTGAAGCAGGACGTGGCGGCCGGGCTCTTAGAGAAGGGGACGTGCTCGTGTCCTCCTCTGCACTGCTCCCCTGGCTCTCAGCTTGTCCACTGCGCATCTCACACACACCTGAGCATGTGGATTGCATGTCCTCGTCAAGCCTTGGAGATGACCAAGGCTTTTGCATTTTTAAGTCATACCATTGATTAAAAAGAGAGAGAAAGCGGGTCCCTCTGCTAGCCCCTCCTTTAGTAGGAGAATAGCAAGAGGGGAAAAGTAGAGCTCAGCTCACTATGGCAACTAGCACCTGGGAACAAAACTCCCACCTGTTAAGATTTGCCCATGTGTGTGGGTGTGTTGGGGGG
>JAQZBX010046642.1:0-20729 GCA_029593785.1 Cabassous unicinctus | reverse complement strand
AGAAAGGCAACCAATCAAGACAGCAAATAGCTGAGATTCCTCCTTAATATGGGGAAAGGAGAGGAGGAAATGCTTTAAAAAGGCCTAGCCTGAGCCCCAAGTTGTGTCTTACCTGTAGCTTGCCCACATCCCTGTCTCAGGTGTGTACCATCTCTTTACTTGTTTCCTAATAAACTCTGCACTGTCTTGCTTATGCTATGATATGTCCTTAAATTCCTTTATGTGACCCAGCTAACCTAGAAGCCAAGAGCACTCCTGCAAACCCTCTTTGAGAGGTCCCTGCTCCAGGAATTTCTACTTCAAAAATCCTACAGCTTTGATTATATTGGTGTCTTTTTTCTCTTAATAAAGGGAATAGAGAGTATAATGCAATGGAGAATTTAGCTGAAAGCACTGTCATTATTCAGGATGAGGGAATTAAATTTAAACAAATGTGGTTTTTAATC
This sequence comes from Cabassous unicinctus, assembly GCA_029593785.1. Lineage (NCBI taxonomy): Eukaryota > Metazoa > Chordata > Mammalia > Cingulata > Chlamyphoridae > Cabassous > Cabassous unicinctus. Next base: position 20,283 of record JAQZBX010046642.1, on the reverse strand, counting down.
CCTGTCCCCAAACTTCTTACTTCATGTGTGTCTAAACAAGGTAAAGTATAAGGTACAAAAGGCAGTGTGCCTGTCAGAAAAACATTTGAATACAAAGTAAATGATATTTTTCCTTATTCTTAGAACATTTTACTAAATTTTGGATTTCCCCAACTTCTGTCCTCAGTGCTCCAGATGCAAAGTTGCATTTAAACTCAGGAACTATGAAGAAAAAAATCCTGACACACTTAATATATAAAAAGTTAAATATATTGTGCCATCACCCAAAAAGTACCCAACATACATTAAGTTGAAAAGCAAAGAAAAATCATGGAAATGTCTAGTATGTTGACAAAGTGTAAGTTCAATAAATATAAAGAGTTTCTTCAAAGCAAAAGCAAAGATAAACTTGGCCTCACTAATGTGAAAGACCTGCAAATTAAAACAATCAGATATAAGTTTGACTGACATATTAGAAAATGTTGTGTTTTCATTATAATTCAGTTTCATAAAAAAGTCTCCCAAATGCTGCTGGTGGAAATGAACTTGAATGCATCCTTGGAAATGCAATATACATTAACATTTTAAATATAAACACCTTTTTGACCCAGGAATTCCACTTCTAAGAATTTTTCTACAGAATCCTTCCTAGAAACAAAAAAATTGTATTAGGAAAAAACTATGTTCTTTAGTAATGAGAGGTAAAAATAAATGATCTTCTTGATAGAAACTATGCAGCCCTTAAAAATAAAAAGAAATATATTACCTTGAGAAGGCTTTTAACACATTAAATGTAAAAGTCCTTGTAATCCCATTCCAAGAGGTAGACATTGTTAAAGGTTTGAAATATATGTGAGTGTGTGTGTGTTGTGTGTGTGTATGCATATTTGTGAAAACAATGGTGATTTCACAGAAGTATTTATGGAACTTGACTGTAAATGATGTAAAAAAATGCAAAAATTTCTAATGACTACAAAGACAAGTAAAATGGCAGAGTCCAGTGTTGCTTTTACACAGATCCCTCTGTTCTAACAATTTTGCATGAAAGATAAAAATGTAAAAAGATAAAATATAAAGGACATATGTGGACAAAAAAAAAACAAGAAAAAAAGTTTTGTCTACTGGAAAGAGAACACACATACAAAACACTGTACAAAGCTGAGGATGAGGAGCTAATGGGTTGTGGATGCAGAAAGAGGCAGCAGGAGGTATAAAGTCAATTTCTGGAAGATAATTGAGATTAAAACTGCTTCTTATATCACATTTTAAAATGCAGTCTCTTTAATCTAAGCCTGGCCTATTTTCATTATTTTTAAGTGAGATTTTTCTAGGCAAGGCCATAATATAATACAGGACACTTTCAACAAGCAGTTCTGTCAATCTACAGGCAAATGTTTTAAGGTCTATAAAATATTTACTTAAGTGCTCATGTATTCTCAGTCTACTTTGCTGACCTTTATTGCTAAACATAACTTAGCGAGCACCCCAGGATTAACTATTTTACCTTATAATTCTTGATTTTGAGTATATGATTCACACCTACCGTTTTACTTGTAAATAGGATTGTCAGTCAGTGTTGCATTATAAAAGAGATGCCTAGTATGAAGGGATAATTGAGAAGAATTTAATAAAGTAGCCATTTAGAACAGTGTGTGCAGGTTAAAGGAATCCAAGAAAGTGTAGGGAGCACTCCGTAGCTGGCACCAGAAAGGAGCATTACTAACCCCCAAGTCAGAAGTGGTAAGACAATGAGTGGTATAGTGGGCCACCCCACAAGACTTTTGGCTTTAATAACGCAATTCAGCCAGACTGAGACCCAACTGAGACAGAGATAGAGGAAAACATTGTCTACCACACTCTCCTTCAGATGTCTGACCTGTTACAGGTGCCTCCCAGTGGCTGAGCACTATTAGAAGCCAGTGGGCTAAGTGAGCCCTCCTGTGCAGTCAATAGAGGTCAAGGTCCTGGAGCAGAAAACAGGGCTAGAATGGTGATTAAAAGATCTGGAGGGGCAAGCTGCCATTATCTAGTTATTTCTGCTATGGATTGACTTAGAGGAAATTTTCCTGGGGCCCACAATGATGGATCAAAAATTTTAAAGCATAGTTCCTTTGAGTGAAGAAAATAATTGTATACTAATACAAAGGTTATCAGAGATATATGAAATTTTTATTTGTATAAAAATATGGATATGTATTAATAACATGTATATATGCTAATATATGTAGGAAATATCTGATAATATATCAATCAAACTGCAGAAGTTTTCTTGAATAATATGGGTCTTTCCGTTTATAAGAAATTTCTGTTTTTCAATTTTATAAGAAATCTGCATTCATTTTTATGTGATTTAATGAAACCTGAAATCATTTTATTTGTTCTTCACCTTCAAACTCTGTTCTTTTTAATTTTTTTTGAAGTTTATCATTCATACATGAATATACATAAACAATAAGATTATAATAAAAGTTGTGAACTTATAAAACTTACAAAACAAACATGCATATCACCATACAAGGCTCCCATACATTACTGCATCACCAACTACTTGCATTGATGAGAAACAGTTGTTACAATCTATGTAAAAGCATCATCAGAATATTCCTACTAACAATAGCCAATGTCTTACATTTGGTATATGTCCCTCTCAACCCACTCAGTTATTAAAACCCTGAATTAGAATTATATACTTTTTATAGTTTATGACAGAATGTTCTCATATTTGTCCTGTTAACCAAAGTCCATCTTCCACCACAGGGTTCATTGTATTATACAGTCCATGCTTTGTTCAATCCATTCAAAGTGTACACTCATGGACTCTCATATTCATCAGAGTTGTGCTGTCATCACCTCAGTCAGTTTTTGAACATTCCATTACTCCAAAAGGAAAAATCCCATACCCCATTATACCCTCCTTTTTTGTCCCATAGAATTGATATATCCTTTGTCATTGCTGCAAAATATTACAATATTTCAAACTATAACCCATAATTTACATTTGTTTTAATTTTCCTGTGTATCACCATATTCTAAATATTTTGTAAAAGAAGAGCATTCTTGTACTATTAACCACAGTCTTTATCCACCACTGAAATCACTGTTAGTCCCTAGATTATTTTCTTTCTTCCCTTAAATTGAAATATTGCATCCACAGACTACCCCTTTCAGCCACAATCACATTTACAAATGAGCAGTTTTATACTCACTATAATGTATTACCATCAGCTCTATTAATTTCCACACATTTAAAATAAACTTTATTAACAATTCTACATACATTAAGCATTGACACATTCTCAACCTACATTCTATTTCAAACTCCTTTCTTTTCTTAGTTTCTCCTCTTGGAAATAAATTCTCTATTATGACAATTTTTACTATTAGAGGTCAATTTTAGGAACCATCTGGGACGACGCCTATGATTTCCTTGAATTAAACCCAAGGTGAAAGCCTGGTAGAGATATTCTTTGTAATCTGAAAGTCACCATAGAAAACTTTGACTGAGTTGGTAGGAAGGAAGGCAGACAGGAGGATGGGTATTAGGAGCAGATAGTGCACATAGCATTGAGTCTGTTTGTCCACTTCAGGCAGGGAATCTTGGGTCATGATAGCAGCACTCTTAGAGGGAGATCCACTTTGAATCTGGAAGGAGGTGGGTAGACGGGGGCAATGGGGTAAAGTATAGCTAGAGAGATGAGCCCTGATTGTTAAAACAGGGAGAGACTCCCATGTAATTTAATATGGATTAGGTGATCAGCCTTGAACCCTAATACCCCAACACCTCCCCGTGTCCCATCCCAACTCATGAGCTGGCATGAGCACATAGAGGTGCTGTTCCAGAAAAGCTACTGAATAATTTTTCCTCTCATTTTCAATCCCAAATCAGTAGCATGAGAATAATGGAATATTTTTTCTTCTACTTATCTTCACCATATCCGGGGCCCTAGCAGCTCAGTGAGGGTCTGGGTGGGGAAGCGTTACTAACACAATAAGGGAAGGCAGAAGAAGCAGGGATGTACAAGGCTTGCAGTGGCACACGGGAAAGAAAGCAGAAGTCATCCCGGATATGCACATTAACCCATGCAGAAAATCAACCCTAAGGATGTAGGGTGATGTAAGAAAATTGCCTGGGAGGCTTTGGGACAGGATGTAAGACAATCATATCGAAAGTCGTCTCTCTAATCACTCAACAATGCTTTAGTTGCTCCAACTTTCCCCCAGAAACAAAACCAAACAAAACACTCACCTACTCTTTTATTTGGATAGCTCATATATTATAGGCCTTAAGCAAAATGCTACACAAACACAGATTCAGGCCCAAGGTTCCCAGAAGTTTGCTGCGACCCTAACCTGGAAATTCTGGAGCTGGCTCCTCGATGAAGAACTGCAAACCTGGAGGAAGAGAGACTTTCATATCGGCTCATCTGGTATTTGCCTCTCTGGGTAACTGCTCGGCCATCCAGGACTCCTCTTTCTGTATTTTACTGAGTCAGTGTGGCCCACCAGGCCTGACAGTAGGTCCACACTTTCCTACATTGCCCAGAATGGAATCCAGGAGCCTAGTTATCTTTTGGTAGATATGGAATCTGCTTGGCTCTGGATTCCCACAATTGAAGGTCCCACTCCTCACTCCACCTCGCATAACCACTCCCCTAGCCACAGAGATCATCTCAAGGACACTTGTCCTGCTCCAATCAAGCCATCCATGTGTAAAAGCTGTCCCTCTCAGTCATCGATTTTCAGCATTTCATACCAATGAAGACAGTATGAACTGGTAGAAGGATGTACCTGTCCCACCGCACCATAAGCATCCCACGTACCTCCCCCAATTGCTGAATTTCAGGCCTAAGTGCTGGGCACAACTCAGAGAAGGGGTTACCCACTCTGCTCAAGTGAGCAAATGAGGTGGTCAGGGCTCAGTTTCTCTGCAGGCTCATACCCATCACCTGGAGCCGGTCTAATTCCGATGATGTGGGATCAAAGACCAGAGACCAGCCCAGGATCTTCTCAGGCTAATGCAAACTTTTCCACATGGGGGAGAAGAGTTTACTTATTGAATCAAGCCCCAACATTGAACCTAAGGTTAAATCCTGGGCACCATAGTTGTGGGAGCTGGGACTTTCCACATTTTCCAAGTAGATCATTTTGTCTGCCATCCCAGATTAAAATCTCCCCAATAAAAAATACTTTGCTGAACTCCTTGCCAGGCACTCTGGTCTTCTTCACCAGCCCCTGCATGCGCTCTTCCAACCCTAGCTGGCACTCCCACACTAGCTTTCAGTTACCATTTCCTGACTCTCTTGGGTCAAGGAAGGTCCTTTCCCTGGTCAACCATCACCTCCCCAACCACTCACTCACAGGGACCCTCCTCTCCCTCCCAGGCTAATCTTTGGATCAGTCTTGTTTGTAAAATTAAAAAAGAAAAACTTTGATAATTTGGAAATTTCTTTGAGAAATGTGCTCTCAAAACACTTCAAAAATAAAAAATAAAAGAAGACCTAAACAAATGGGAAAACATTCTGTGGTCATGAATTTGAATACTAAATGTGGTGAGGATGTCAATCCTACTAAAACTGATTTATAGATTAAATGCAATATCAATCAAATTTCCAACAGCCTACTTCACAGAAATAGAAAAGGTAATTACCAATGTTATTTGGAAGGGAAGGTGCAGCTGAATAGCCAAAACTATCCAAAAAGAAGAGGGATATGGGAATTCTCTCACTGCCTAACCTTGAAACACATTACAAAGCTACAGTGGTCAAAACAGCATGGTATTGGCATAAAGATAGACACATTGATCAGTGGAATAGAATTGAGAGTCCAGAAATAAACCTTCAACTCTAAGGCCAACTGATTTTTGATAAACCTACCAAGTCTGCATTACTGGAACAAAATAGTTTCTTCAACAAATGGTGCTGGAAGATCTGGATTCCATAACCAGAAGAACGAAAGAGAACCAACCCTTCCCTCACTCCCTATACAAGAATCAACTCAAAATGGATCAAACACCTAAATATAAAAACTGGGACCACAAAAGTATTAGAAGAAAATGTAGAGAAACATCTAGAAGACCTTGTGGTAGATGAGGGTTTCTTAAGGCTTATACCCAAAGCCCTGGCAAAAAAAAGAAAAAATAGATAAATGGGACCTCCTAAAATTTAAACACTTTTGCAACTCAAAGGACTTTGTCAAAAGGTTGAAAATGCAACTGACTCAATGGGAGAAAATATTTGGAAATCAAATATTGATGAGTTTAATGTCCATGATACATAAAGAGATTCTAGTATTCAATAATAAAAGGGCAAATGACCTGATTTAAAAATGAGCAAAAGATGTGAATACACATTTGTCCAAAGAAGAAATAGAAATGGTAAAAATCACATGGAAAAAATGTTCAAAAAAAGACAAGTAGACACAGAGAGCACACAATGAGCACAAACAATGAGGGGCGAAAAATAAATAAATAAATAAATTTTTTAAAAGATGGAAAAGTACAAGTGTTGGGGAGGATGTGAAATGATAGGAATGCTTATTCACTATTGGTGAGAAGGTAAATAGTTACAGTCACTGTGGGGGAATATTTGGCAGCTCCCAAGAAAGATAAATATAGATTTGCATTATGACCTAGTAACACCTCTACTAGGCATATACCCAGAATAACAGCAGTGATGCAAACAGACACCTGCACAATGTTGTTCACAGTGGCATTATTCACAATTGCCAAAACATGGAAACAACCCAGGTTTCCATCAATAATGGATAAACAAAACATGTTTTATTCATAAAATGAAATATTATGCAGCTATAAAATGAAAGGAAGTTGTGAAGCATTTAAAAACATGGATGAACCTGGATGTCATTATGTTGAGTAAAGAAAGTCAGGCACAAAAGGACAAATACTGAATGCTCACTATTATGAATTAAATATCTTTGTAAACTCATGGAGTTAATAACCAGAATATAATTAACCAGAAAAGACTGAGGTTAGTGAATGGAAAGCTGAGGTTTGATCTGTGCAGAATTCATAAAATGTTTTTCTGTAAATCTTTGGAAATGAATAGAAATGGTGAAAGCATATCATAGGGTTTCTATGTGTACATAGAATTGTTAATAAATGGGTATGATATTGGTTGAAAGGGAAAATCTATGGTCATGTGTATTACCAGAAGAAAAATTAAACATGCAACATGGGACTGTATAGCATAGTGAAGCCTCATGTGAAATATGAGGTTGGGTAATATTCCATATATGTCTGTTTTTCATTGAACAGAAAAAAGGTATGTTAATATTATAATATGTTAATGTCAGGCAAAAATGCAATCAAAGCAAACTATGGATAGTAGTGTGTAGTAATATATTAAGAATCTTCCATAAAGGGTTTTAAAATGGTAAGTAAGGTGAAAGAAACTAGACAGAATGTACTACATATTGTTTGACTCCATCTACACAAAATAAAAATACAAATAAATTACAGAGACACAAACAATAGCCACCATGTAAGGCAAGGGAAGGCTAGAATCGAGATTGAGAGGTGATTATTAAGTGGTAGAGTTTTTCTTTGATTTTCTGTTTTTTGTTATTATTGTTATTAGTGGAATAATGAAAATGCTCTAATAATGATAGAAGTGATGAATGCACAACTATGTGATTATACCACATAATATTGATTGTTCACATTAGATGGATTGTATGCTTTATGAATATTTATCAATAAAATTGATTTTAAAAAACCAATGATATCTTTTTTTAAGGTAGAATTTAACTTTTGAAAAGAAAATTCAAACCAAATTTTAATAAAATCATCACACTGGGCAAATTTTAATGTTCATGCTCCATTTACCTAGAAAAAAGTTGTATAACTAGTCAAAGTGAATAACAGTCAATTGTAAATGTGAGTTCCTTTCTTTGAGTAACGAGGAAAACTCATCTGAAATGTCAGGCTGAAATTCAATGAGACACCATGAGGCAGCAACATCTCAGCACCTTGGTTAGAGAGGGTGCTGGCAGCCTGTGCTCCCTGGCTGTGTGATGGTGCTTCTCTCTGACCTTCAGTTTTCCCATGTACCTAAGGAGGGCCTCAGACAGAATGATTTCTAAAATCCTCTGTGCCATGGTCCTTTCACTTCAGAGAAGAGTATAAAATGTTACTCTTTTCCTTTAAGTGTAAACTTCAAAAGAAAATGAATTAAAATGCTCAAAAATTTTATGAGTACTATGATTTTTACTGCGACTCTCACCACATTTAGAAAATTTCCATTTGGAAGTTTTTAATTTGGATCACTTTTTCCTTGGAGATTCCTGCCTTGGGGGCATCCTCCTTGCTGTATGTATGAAGAAACTAGCTGCATTTCTCTTTTTACATACCTGGGTCAATGGCCCTGCCTTCATCACATGGGCTCAGTGGTGTGCTCAGGATCAAACCATCTTCTCTCTAATTATGGAGTGCCCATTTGATCAATCTTTTGTTTCCTTACATTCCACTGTTTATTATATAAGTTGTATTTTAGTGTGCCCCTTACAGAATATCATCTCCTCTGGCTAATAATCTACAGTTTGAAGTTTTTACATGTCATCTCTTAATGCATTTTGTTGGAAAGCACAAATGATTTGCACAGGAAAAAATGAGGATACTTAGGCAGCTGGGCCAGCTACATTTCAGCACCTTATAGTTAGAGCCTTGTCCCTCTATTTTTGCTTCATTTGGCCTTAAAAGGTTTGCTTCATCTACATCAGTACCAGACTGAAATGCCATTCTAGAGCTTAAATATTTTATTATAAATTATTATCCATATACCCATTTCAGGATAATCCATTTTGTAACTACTGTCCAAGTATATTCCAGAGACTATTGACTTGTTTCCATGGAAGGTCTTTGTTTCTGAATTTTTTTAGTATTTCAAATCCATTCCATTTCAGCATTCTCCATGGAGACTCTTATTAAGGTATATAATGAAGTAGAAGGAAATGATGGTCATGGCATTTCTGATATCACAAGATAATTCACTTTGCACAGCCTTCACACAGACTGAAGCAGTGGTACATAAGTGAATATTTTTGTTCTTAGGAAAGGTACTTGGAAGTATTTTGTGTTCAAGGAGTGTAATATATAAAACTTAATCCCAAAATGTTTAGAAAGTAGGTCAATAAAAAGAGACACATACATGGATGGGTTGATAGATAAATGTATAGATAGAATTATATGGGAAATTTCTCTAGTGATAAAAAATACCATTCCTTTGTGAGTATGGACACAATAAATGGAATCTGCTTCTTTGCATGAAAAGACAGGTCAAGGGAGTAGGACTTAAAATTCTCTAGCTAACTTTCGGTCAACCAGTGTAAGGATGTGCATAAACCCAAGCTTGTGAGCAAATATTTTCAGCCTAGCACAAAGTGACTGGATCAATCAAGATCCATCCTTTTAATTTCACCGCAAAGAATGAAAAGTGCTGCGGAATATGCATAAAATAAATCCACCTCAACTGGTAGTTTCTCATATGCCATATCATCAACAAAACCACTGACTGTCTTAATGCCACAGTCCATCTCTATCCTGCAGGGCTGAATAATGAAATATTTGGATTTTCCTATTAGACTTCTACTAGTATACCTCTGAAGAAATCTGTTAATGTTTTCACGTCAGTAGTTCCATTTGTTCCATGGCTTAGAACCACACAAAGAAACCTGCTCCTTTTGGTATGGTGCTCTTTAGAAACATTGCACAATTCCACAATTTCTTCATGTCTAAGATTGATTTTATTTCTGACTTCATATTTCAAATTCTTGAGTGTTTCCCTGAAGTGTGCTCCATCTACTTTGTACCAGACTAAAATTCCATTCCAGTGCTTGAAATTTTATTATAAATTATTATCAATAAACCCATTTCAGGATAATCCATTTTGTATCAAGTATATGCCAGAGTCATTTGACTTGCTTCCATGTAAGTTCTTGGTTTCTGAACTTTTAATGGATTTCAAATCCATTCAGTTTCAGTATTCTCCATGGATACTCTTAGAAAGCTAAATAATGAAGTGGAAGGAAATGATGTTTTTGGAATTTCTGATTTAACAAGGTAATTTACCTTGCACAGCCTCCACACAGTCAGAATAGACATTGTCCTCAAACCCCAAAATTGAGGAAAGAACAAAAATGGGGCGTGTGTAACTGCTGACCAAAGCAGATTTATTGTTATTGTAGTTATTATCTTGAGTTATTGAGTAACTTGTAACATTGATATAAATAATAAATAGTGGAAAAATATAGGGAATGCAGAAAAAGGCCTCTGGGAACAAGTGGCCTGAAAATAGTAAATGATTGATGAATGAACTTGATTGCCAGAATTTGCAGAAATTTTAGGCAACCAGTTTGAGGCCTTGACCATCTTCCTTCTCATGCATAAAGCTCAGTAAACTGGGTCAGACTAACTCCAGGTTCCTGGAATCAACCCAGAGAAAACCAGAAACAGTGAATTTTTCCCTTTCTGAATGACCCTTCCCTCTGTCCAAATTAATTTAGCATGTAAAACTTATTAAAAGTCAGTGTCTTCAATCTCTTTACTAGTAATTGGTTTGTAGAAATCTTCTGTTCATTATTGGTTCAGTGTAGGTAATTTGCATGTTTATATGAATTTTTCCATTTTGTCTAGATTATGTAATTCACTTGTGTACAGTTGTTAATAGGGTCCTTTTATATTCTTTTTTATTTCACCTGGGTCTTTAGGAATGGCCTCCTTTTCATTTCTGATTTTTGTTATTTCAATCCTCACTCTTCTTTTCTTTGTGAGTCTACTAAGAGTTTGTCAATTTTATTGATCTTTTCAAAGATACAACTTTAGCTTTGATTCTCTCTAGTCTGATTTTTATTGCTCTCTATTTCATTTATCTCTCTTCTCATCTTTGTTATTTAGTTCCTTCTGCTCACTTTGAGTTAGGTTTGCTCTTCTTTTTTCTTGTTCTAGGCTTGTGATTAGGGCTCTGATTTGAAGTCTTTCTTCTTTTTATTATATTTTTTTAAATTTCATTGAAGCATATCATACTTACATACACATACATGAAGAACAAGTGTATAATAAAAGCTGTGACCTTACAAAACAAGCATGCATATCCTTATATAAAGCTCCCATACATTACCATACCAAAACACCTTTAATTTTTGTGAAAATTTGTTGCAAACTATGAAAGAGTATCATGAAAATATTCTAACTACGTATTATAATTATATATTATAACTATAGCAAATATCTTACATTTGGTTTGTTCAAGTTTTCCTGAGGAAGAGTGCTTATGGCCAATGCTTAGAAACTGGGAAGCCAGTAAAGGAGAAAATTGGAAAGATATAACTTCCATCCTCCCCACTCAATGCAGGTTAGGCAGTTGTTCAGTAAAGTAAAGAAATTCCCCTGTGTGTCTATAGAATGTTAAGTGGAAAAGAGCTGATCCCCTTATGGGAGGGCTAGTGTTTTCTACTTCTATCCTGCAAAGGCATAAAAGGCTGCAGAGAGTATGGGTTCAGAGTAGCTTTTGATATCTTAATGGCCACTTGAGGTTTGGTGTGCAAAATATGGGGCATTAGAAGACAATGGAAGGGTTCATTGTGAGAGAGTGAAACATTCCCTGCCTGGTCTAGGTCAGTATGGAGAGACATATACCACTACACTCCCACCAAAACAAGATCTTCATGTGATTTGGAGGATTAAGAAGTACAGGAGAGGTTCAATTATGCCTCCTTGTATGTTGGGACCATATTTATAGCCAGGATTGTAGGTTGGCAGAAAAGAAATGATGGACCTAGCTAAATACTGGTGAAGAAGTGTCCATTGTGAGCACCAATGTTCCAAGGAGATTGGGCAAGGAGGTTCATAGAGGACTGTCTCTCTGTGAGTAGATTCCAGGGATATTCCTAAGTCAATATATGTACATAGCACTCAGTGAAGAATGCATTTTGCACAGCTTTCAAACAAATCAACATTGTGATTTCACAGTTCACTAAGTGATTTCTGGGTTTTAACATTAATTTCGTCAATAAAATTACATAGTGTTCAATAAGACATGTATTTTGCATATTTTTCAAAACTGTCAACATAATATTTTCCCCTTCACTAAATGGGTTCTGTTTTTTAACATTGTAAGTCAATATAGTACATTGCACTCAATAAAGCATGTATTTTGCCTAGTTTGCAATAGTAATCAACATTTTGATTTCACAGTTCACTATGAGTTCTCTGTTTTAACATTGATTGAAAGGAAGCATAAATACAAAGCACTCAATAAAGCATGTATTTTATAGTTTTCAAAACTTTTCAACATAGAGTATTCACAGTTCACAAAGTGAAGTCTGTGTTTTAAACTTGATTTTATATTAATAAGAGTAAATAGCACTAAGAAAAGCATGTATTTTTCATTTTTACAATACCAATTGAAATAGTGTTTTTCCAGTTCATTAAGTTCTGTGATTTACATTGATTGAAAGTCAATATATGTACATAGGACCCTATAAATTATCTATTTTCATAGTTTTCAAAACTAACCTCCATAGAGTCTTCCCAGTTCATCAAGTGAGTTCTGTGTTTTACATTGATTGTAAGAATATATAAATACATTGCACTTAAAACATACATTTTGCAAAATTTTCAAATTAAACAACATAGTGTTTTCACAAGTCACTAAATAAAATTCTGTGCACTAACATAAAATGTAAGTCAATATAGTTAAATAGCACTAAGTAAAGCATGTATTATGCAATTGTTCTCAAACTAATGAAAATACTGTTTTCACAGTTCACAAAGTGAGTTTTGTGATTTAACTTTGGTTGTAAGACAATAGAAGTATATAGCACTCAACAAAGATGCTTTTTGAATTGATTGAAAACTAATTAACATAGTGTTTTCACAGTTCACTGAAGAATTTCTGTGTTTTAACATTGATTGTGGGTAAATATAAGTACACAGCTTTCAGTAAAGCATGTATTTTACATTGTTTTCAAAAGTAATCAAAAGAGTGGTTTCAAAGTTCACTTAGTCATCTGTGTTTTAACATTGATCATAAGTGAATATAAGTACATAGCAAACATGTTTTGCATATTTTTACAACTAATCATAGTGTTTTCACAGTTCACTGAGTTCAGTGTATTAACAGATTGAAAGTAAATATAAGTATATAGCATTCAGTAAGGCATATGCTTTACATAGTTTTCAAAACTAATCAACATTGAGTTTTCACAATTAAGTGAAGTTTGTGTTTTAAGTTTGATTGTAAGTCAACATAAATACAAAGTCCTTAGTAAAGTGTGTCATATGTACATAGCAAACACTTAAATATGTATTTTGCATTTTATTCAAAGTAATCAACATAGTTTTACCACATTTCAAAAAAGTTCTATATTTTAACATTGATGAAAGTCATATAATTACATAGCATTAGTAAAGCATAAGTTTTAAATAGTTTTCAATACTATTCAACATAGTGCTTTAACATTTCGCTAAGGGAGTTCATTGTTTTAACAATGATTTTAAGTCAATAAATGTAAATTGTTGGGGGCGATGTCGAATGAATACAACTGTCATGGCCGTCTCTACCTCCTCCTCCTTCTTCTTCTTCTTCTTCTTCTTCTTCTTCTTCTTCTTCTTCTTCTTCTTCTTCTTCTTCTTAAAATAGCATATCCTGTTACTGTTCGCGCCACAATGTTCGCGCGCGCGAACAGTCACCATCTCTTCCACGCCTAGCAACTCAAATTACCCAATCATGTATCGACACCTAAGCCTTAATGCACTTCCCCTTTCCCTGCTTATAAAAGAGCTGATTGTAACCCTCGCGGCAGAGCAACAGAAGAGCCATGTTAGTAGAATAAAGTGCACAGCCATTTTCTTACACGTGTCTATGCCTCATTCCTTTGCTGGGTAACTCGGAGTCTCAGTTGATTTGTCCCGCGGGTCGGGACAGTAAATAGCACTCAATAAAATATATTTCACATAGTTTTCAAAATTATTCAACAAAGTGATTTCACAATTCACTGACTGTTCTGTTTTAGCATTCTTTCTAAATCAATATAAGTACATATCAGTGAATAAAGCAAGTATTTTAAATAGTTTTCAAAAATAATCAGTGTTTTGACAGTTCACTGAGTTTGTACTTTAAAATTAATTGTAAGTCAATATAAGTACATTGCACTCCTTAAAGCATGTATTTTACATAGTTTTTGAAACTAATCAACATAATATTTTCAAGTTGAATGAATGTGTTCTGTGTTTTCACATTGATTGAAAGACAATTTAAGTACATAGCACTGTATAAAGCATGTATTTTACATAGATTTAACACTAATAAACATAGTGTTTACAAAATTCACTAATAAGCTCTGTGGTTTAACATTGTAAGTCAATATAAGTAAATTTCACTCAGTAAATCATGTATTTTGCATAGTTCTCTAAACCAATTGACAATGTTTTCACAGTACAGAAAATAAGTTCTGTGATTTAATATAGTTTGTAATTCAAAACAAGTACATAGAAGTGAATAAATCAAGTAATCTAAATAGCTCTCAAAAGTACTTAACATACTGTTTTCAGAGTTCATGAAGTGATTTCTGTGTTTTAACATTAATTTCAAGTAAATATAAGTACACAGCACTTGATAAAACATGTATTTTACATAGTTTTCAAAGTAATCAACATAGTGTTTTCAGAGTTCCATAAGTGAGCTCTGTGTTTTAACATTGATTGTGTAAATACATACCTTCAGGAAAGCATATGTTTCTCATAGTTTCAAAACTATTCAACATAGTATTTTCACAGTTCACTAAGTGAGTTCTGTGTTTTAACATTGATTGCAAGTCAATGTAAGTACAAAGCATTCAGTAAAGCATGCATTTCACATAGTTTCTAAACTAATCAACATAATGTTTTCACAGTTCCCTGAGGTTTGTTGTTTAAAATTTACTGTAATTCACAATAGTTACATAGCACTCAGTAAAGAATGAATATTAGTTTTCAAAATTAATCAAGTGTTTTCACAGTTCACAAAGTGAGCTCTGTGCTTTACCATTTTTGTAAGTCAATATAAGTGCTGAGCACTTAAAAAAGAATGTATTTTGCATGGTTTTCATCTAATCAACAAAGTGTTTTCACAGTTCACTAAATGATTTATGTGTTTTAACATGGATTTTAAATCAATATAAGTATATAGCACTCAATAAAGCATACATTTTACATAGATTACTAAATTTACCTACATAGGGTTTTCAGAGTTCACTACATGAGTTTTGTGATTTAACATTGATTGTAAGACAATAGAAGTCCATAGTACTTTGTATAGCATGTATTTTGAATAGAATGCAAACTAATCAACACAGTGTTCTCACTTTCATTATGTGTGTTCTGTGTTTTAACATTGATTGTAAATCATTGACGTACATAACCCTCAATAAAGCATGTATTTTCCATATATTTTAAAATAAATCAACAGTATTTTCACAATTCACTAAGTAACTCCTATGTTTTAACATTGATTGTAAGTCAATATAAGTAAAGAGCACTCAACAAAGGATATATTTTACATAGTTTTCAAACTAATCAGGAGAGTGTATTCACAATTTCCTAAGTGATTTCTCAGTTTTAACAATGAGTGTAAGTCAATATAATTATATATCACTAAGTAAAGCACATTTGGCATAGTTTTCAAACTAATCAATACAATGTTTTCAGAGTTCACTAAGTTAGTTCTGTGACTTAACATGGATTGTAAGTCAACAGAGGTATATAGCACTCAGTAAAAGGATGTATTTTACATACATTCCATACTATTCACAATAGTGTTGCACAGTTCACTAAGTGATTTCTGCATTTTAACATTGATAACAAGTAAATGGATATATACTGCACTCAATAAAGAATGTATTTTATGTAGCTTTCAAAACTAATCAACATAATGCTTTCCCTATTCACTGAGTTCTGTGTTTTCATATTATTGTAAGAAAATAGATAAGTAGCACACAGTAAGCCCTGTATGCTACATAGTTTTCATAATGAATCAGTATAGTGTTTTCACAATGCACTGAGTTCTGTGTTTTAACTTTTGTTGAAAACCAATAGAAGTTCATAGCACTTATTAAATCATGTATGTTGCATAGATTTCAAAGCTAATGTGCATAGTGTTTTCACAGCTCAAGTGAGTTTTGTGTTTTAACATATATTGTAATTCAATATAAGTACATAATCCTCAATAAAGCATGTCTTTTGCATATTCCACAAAACTATGCAGCATATTGATTTGACAGTTCACTGGGAATTCTCAGTTTTAACATTTATTGTAAGTCAATATAAGTAAGTAGCATACAAAAAAGCATGTGTTTTACATAGTTTTCAAAACTAATCAACATAGTGTTTACACAATACACTGAGTTCTCTGTTTAAGCATTGATTGTAAGATAATATAAGCACAAAGCCTGAAATAAATCACATATTATGCTTATATTTCAGAACTAATCAACATAGTGTTTTCATAGTTCACTAAGTGAGACATTTGTTTTAATATTGATTATAAGAACATAAAAGTACATAGTAAAAAGTAAAGCATGTATTTGCATAGTTTTCAAAACTAATCAACATAGTGTTTTCACATTTCAGTTTGTAAGTTCTATGTTTTAATATTGATTGTAAATCAATAAAAGGATATAAAAGTCAGTAAAGCATGTATTTTGCATAGTTTAAAAATAATCAACATAGTGTTTTCACAGTTCACTATGTGAGCTATTTATTTTAACATTGATTATATATCAATAGAAATACATAGGCAAGAGGATCGTGAAAATATGATTCCTAACAGTAGTCACTATGTCACATAATGTGTATTTCCCAAACTTACCCTATTTTTTTCTACAAATCAGTTTTATAGAGACAATAATAATGAATACAATCATTACTAAAAAACTTTCATTACTTCAATAATAATAATCAACAAACCCAGACACAAAAACCCACCACAGAAATGTCCCCTCTCTCAATCTCTCCTTTCCCCCTGCTTTACTGAGCTGCTGTTTTTGGCTATTCTTGCAGTAATATTTATTAGCTTTTGATACTGTTTTGTTGAGATATAATCCCATATCATATGGTCAAGGCAAAACCTAAAAGGAATGTTTTTATTTTAAAGCAATTAATAATACCTTTAATGTAAAATTGTAAATCAAAAGAGAAAATAGTTTGAATGAAACAATGAATTTTAACAGAGTGTAAGTGACTCTCCAGTAACCTTGGAGCACCATGGTACCATCTTACCATGTCAGCCAATCTCTGCTGGGATCTTTGGCCCTCAAACAGCTATACTTGACCTGGGGCTAGGTAGTTGGCAGCTCTATTATGCATCCATGAAGCAGGAGGTTGCTGATTGGAGTGTGTACACCAGGTTGGGGTGGACTTCAGGGCAGATGCCTGCAAGGACAGCATCAGAAGGTGTGTCTTCTAAAGAACATCTCTGGGGCAGACAAGACACAAACACACCACTGGGTGACCAAGCTCCTGGTGTGTGTGCTAGGGTGAGGGGTCCCTTTAGCCAGCTGGGTTTCTGTGGACTTCCTGGCAGAACCATGGACAACATTGTTGACAGCACTTATCCTTTCCACTTCTCTAAAATGAAGCGAGAAACCAACTTTGGGGCCATGCCATATAACCCTGCATGCAGTAGTGCCATGGTGATATGGCATGAACCTCAGCCAAGAAAACCCTCTTGCAGGAATATCATGGGGGTGTCCACCCAGACCCCACATATCTCTTGGAACCAAGTGGGTGGCATTTCCCATGCAGTACTGCAGCCTCTTGGTAGCAGCTGTTGGCTTACTATGCTCCCAATGGAACAGGGTCATAGACTTGCAGGAGGACAGACCACCCTACAATGTGCCAGAGTTTCAGGAAAATGAATTTGCCAGTCTTGCCTAGTTGTTAAAACATTCCATGGGGGAATGGAAACTGGAACCTCAGGAATCTGAATGCCCTACTATGCATGGTGGAATAGAACATGGTATAAAATATAGAATACCATATATGGTATACACAGAAAGAAAATAAAGAGAAAATGGCAGAAGGATTATTCAAAATATAATGGCAGGAAATTTCTCAGATGTAATGAGAGGCATATGTATGCACAATCAAGGAATGTGAAGAACCCCATACAGGATAAAATTATAGGAAACCATGGTCAGACACTTTGGAATCACACAGTAAAGTGCCATGGTCAAGGAGAGATTTCTGAAAGCTGCAAGAGTAAAGCATCATGTTTTGCTCAAGTGAGTCCCAATAAGAGTAAGTAACGATTTCTCACAGAAATCATGAAGACAAAAATCTAGAAGGTAAAAAGACACATTAAGATGATGGATTTAAAATGTTGACAGAAAGTGATCCACTTTTCATAGTATTTTATCAAGGGAAAGAGGCTCTTCAAAAGGAGGAGTAAATTAATATGGCATCCCCATATTAAAACCATCAAAGAAACAAAAGGCCTGATGAAGTCTCTCACTACTTGTGCTGCCCTAGAAACAATTTTAAGCAAGTTTTTCAGACAGAAATGAATGGACACTTAACAGTGGGTAAAATTACATAAAAATTTAAGATCTCTGGTCCTGTCAAACTTTTGCATTTATAAATACCAGTAGTAATGTATAGGGTTTTTAGTATAGAACTCCATATTTTAAGACTCTTAAATTCAAGTGCATAAAAGTTAAAGAAAATCTATGGTTTGGGATATACAGGTTATGAAGATGTAGTAGGTAACAATTAAAACAAAAAGAAGGGTTACATAAGGGAATAGGAAGAGTATATGTGTATATCAACTACAGTCAACCCTATACTAGGAAAAATATTGGCTTATAAAATGTAGCCAAGATACCACACTAGCAAAAATGTTAATGATAAGGAAAACTAGGTTTTTGGGGGATTTTATATGAGAACTCTCTGCATTTTGCATGATTTTTCTGTAAACCACAACAGCTATAATTAAAAATATCATCAGCCTAAGACAAAGGAAAAACCTATATAATGATAAAGGGGTGAATTAAAGACAAAGACTAAAATTAAATATAAATATATGGGAACAATTTATATATATATACAGTAAAGCTGTAAAATATATTAAGCAAATGTTGACAATTTGAAGGGAGAAATTGATAGTTTAAATTGACTGGTAAGAAAATTCAATACACCACATTTAATAATGAATTAACCTTTTAGACAGAATGTCAAGAAAAAGGAGTGGAATATTAAGTGTTACAGATGAGGAATAAAAGTGGGAGGCATATGGAAATTTTCTATTTTCTGCAAGAATTTTTCAGCAAACCAACTGCTTTAATAATAACATGAATATAATGAAAACACCTACTAAAATCATGATGAAATTTGTTTCAAGAGAAAAATAAAAGTTAGAAAAATTGTCCCCTACATGTGAACTTAAGAACTTCCCAGAACTTAATGATCTTGCTGAAAGGATTGGAGAAATTAATAAATGTGGTTTATTTTAGAATTGGAAATCATTCTGTGAACAAATATTTTCCAGATGAACCCTACTTGATGTTGCAAATATATTAGAATAATAATGTATTTCCAAATAAGGGGGAGAAAGAAAGTGTAAGACCCAGTTAGTTTTAATATAGTCCAGTCTAAGAAATACACCATAGAGGAATAAACATTTAAAGGTTAATAATAATTCTGACATAATGAAATCAATGATGACATAATTCTTCTTTGTATATTAGAGGCCTAAATATTGGTTCCAATACTCTCTGAGAATGAGATGTTACTGGTTTAGTGAATTTATTTTCATTTATGCCATATTTAGTTCTGAATTGTCAAATTCCTTCTTGAGAATTCTTCACATCTTTTGCAATGAATTAGCACTGATAACAGTGGTCCAAAGCCTTCTTTAAAGGGGCAAGAAATCTCAAAATCTTTTTCACAGTTCTCCTGAGAAAATATTATGGACCCACATGGACTCTTTTAATTAATGAGTAAGCATAAGTATGCACAAAGTAAAGTGATGTACCAGAAACATATCTCTTTTGCAGTCCTGAGTCAATTAAAAACAGGTCTATATTTTCTATGAAGAAACTTACAGAAATCTCAACACACCACTCTTTCAATAGGCATCAGAGTAAGCAACCAAAGAGTGAGAGTGTAAGTGGAGGGAATGACAGAGAAAGAAGGAAAATGGAGAAAAATGTCCAGAAGGCCATCGCAGATCATGTACAAGGCCATTAGAGCCTTCTCTGCTCACTCAGAAGAATAGATTTTTGCTGTTTTTAAGTCTACCTGGAATATGTCTAGCA